>JABSMS010070514.1:0-20163 GCA_018902275.1 Aleiodes sp. PSUC_FEM 10030003
TCCGGGGAAAAATGGCATATTTTCATCAATTTTTTTTTTGCATAAAAAGTGAAAATTTCAGTCAAACTTTTCATTGCATTGAAAATACATATTTAATGAACATTATCTGGAATTTTCGTTGAAATATCCAAAACTCAAGGTGAGCTCATTTCCCATCGATTCACGTAGTTCAAATTTTTTTAAAATCGATTTTTCAATTATTCATAGGCCAATTTCTGAAAACCAGTATTTGGCCTGTATCTACCTGAAAAATCGATAATTTCTTCAATTTTTGCGCTACGACCAATAGAACCAGAGATATTCTCAAAAAAAGTGAACTCGAATTTTGTAAAAAATGAAAAAAAAAAAATTATACACATTTTTCACCTGAAAATTCCTCAGCTTTCCAAGGGAATTATCAAAATTAACCTATCTTCAATATTTCTCTAGATTTCTCGCGCTTTTCATAATATGAAACATCGGAACTAAGGTGTGTCCATTTTACCTCACCTTCTGCTGATATAAAGATGCTGTGTAATCAGTTTTATAAAATAAATTTAATTATTATTTTTCAAGAATTATCAAAAACACCCTTTTTTCACGGTTCTGTCTGCATCTCCCTTAATTTTGAGATTAGGGACATTCTAATACACTATTATTGTCTCATATGAAGCATTTCCTCGTGCTTTGTGTATCCTCTACAAAGGAAATAATTGCATAGATGATCGATCTGTGGGTAAGCTTAGGGCACAGTATATGAGAAACTTGCATCGCGGTAGTTCCTCAAAGGGAAATGCAATATCTATCGATGAGCTTGATACATGTCGAATAACCCTCTTGTAGGAAACCGGAGTAAATGCCTTCGCGGATTCTTGTCGTACAGGGCAGAAACTATGTGCGTAATATGTGCTTCCTCATGTACTCCATTAACCACCAATTGCAATATAGATAATGCAACTTTACTAAATGCAAGTATTCGTGTATAATGAGAAAATAGTCGGGTTAATTCCTTGAATTAATTGCAAACTGATGTAGACACGCTCGTAAAAATCCATATGGGGTTGACATATGAATAATTACATCTAATATATGGAGTTATATGCGGCAATAAAAGTATACAAATGGGGCCTTATATGTTTAATAAATTTCATTTCATATCTCTGAAAATTTGTTACGATACATAATTCTATTCCTTATAAAATATAATGCATTCATGTTTATTCAATGATATAATTATTGTAATATGAAGAATGATATATTATCGTTATATATAATCACGTATGCTGCCTTTTATATTTATTTTAAAGAAGGAAAAATCATTCTGTCTTTCCTCACGCGTTTTCGCAAATTTTCCGTGCAAGGATTATGATTGAATATATATTTTCCGGAGTATAGTACTAAATATATCATGACATGTTTGTTAATATATAATATTTCAAACTATGAATCAATAGAGGACGGCGGGACCCTTCAATTTTTTTTTATTCCATATTTTTTTTATTGAAAGAAGTTTGAGTGAAAGAGGGATTTTACCCTTGAAATGAAGCTTTTTATTAAAATTCAAAGATAAATTTAATCGAAAAAGTGTTTACAAAGATGTATTATACGAGTATAGAATTTTCACGAATAGTTCTATTATTTTTATTGATTCTTATGTCCGCAAAAAGAACAAGACTATTGCAAATATTCCCTTTGCAATGAGTATTAATCCTTTCTACACACTGGGAAAAAAAATGCTAGCATTTAGTAATTCGATTATTTTGCGACAAAAAATGATTGGAGCAAGTAACTTGGCATTTACGTGCGGGAGATTATTGAAAAAAATCCCTTCTACCTCAGCAACCCTTTCATGTGCAACAATTACCCCACTTTGTTGGCGAACAAGAAAAAGGAATATACTAAAGCGACAAAAACCTTTTAAATTCAATAACGGGTAGTGCAATTGGTTCCCGCGAAGCACCTCAATGTCCTCACTCAATTTTTAGTTACTCCTACTCACTCTCTTCGCTTTTGAAACTTTTTATTCTCTTCGGTCAATGGAAAATTTCGACCCTGATTGGCCTCGCATTATAATAGCAAGAGTAATCGACTATTCGAATTGTAGAGATGAATTGAAACAGAGAGTACCGGGGGTAGTTTTCATTTGCCAGTTGTATATTCATCAGGGATACATTGAGAAACCGTACGATGATTGGAGGAGTGGAGAGCAAGAGAGAGCGGAGATATTCTACAGACAGCTTCTCTGATAAACACCTCCGAGGGTTGCGCAATCACCCACTGGCATTCATAAACTACTCAGACGCTGTCGCGAACTTTACGTCAGAACTGCGGGCGATGTTCTGATAGTGAATAATAGGAAACTATGGGACGAGTATAATGGGGGAAATAATGTATTCTACATATCACCCCTAGAATGCAATGATGAATTTTGAATTGTACTATGTAGAAACTTCCTTTCTATCAAGTTTAAGCATTAGGTTTTATGTTGGACAACTATTTCAATATCAAGGGGATGAAAAAAAAATGAATAATACATTCGTACATGATAAATTTGATAAAACTTTTGAATTCAATTGTCCTCAATTTCATGCAAGTAAAAGGTATTTTAGGATGACAACAAAGTTTAATTAACTTGAAAAGCAATTTAGGCTACATAGTTTCTATTGAAGAGTGAACGTTAATATTGTTTGTTGAAACGAAAAAAAAATATATACCTCTCACAATATCCGGCTCTCGTAGAGCCCACAGAAGCTTTTCGCATTTCACGCGCTCTAGCTATTCACCCTGCTTTACAGACATAGTGCTAGTATTTTTCCAATTTCATTAGGCATCACACGGAATACGTTTCAATAACTCGCATCTTTTCGGAACAAATAGTATCGAGCAGGCAGAAGTGGATCGATCCAGTTTAATGAAATACGAAACTTACTGCTGTGTGGAAACTGGATTGTAAAACATGTACCAGGAAAGGAGGCTACATAGGAAGAAGAGAGTGACTGGGAGAACTACTAATGTGCAGAGGGTTCTAGGATGGCCACACTTCACAACTCATGTTCGATAGTTAGTGAAACTCGCGGCCGCAATTGGGCTAAGTTCCTAGTAGTTGGCTCGGTTAGTCCGTACGATCTCAGCATACTTAAAGTCCGCGATAAACGCCACGGACAACTAAGATTACGGACAGAATGGTGGTTCAACATTCAAAACTCAATTGTAAGATTGGTTGAGTTAATTTTATTCACAACATAATTCAACCATCAATTACCTTCATCATCACTACAACTTCTGTCCAATGATATCGTCGTCCTAGAGCCAAAATGGCGTAACAGTATAGCAAACGAGTACCATTTTCTGAAGCTAAAAAAAGAAACAATTTCGCCTACTGATATTTTGAATGAAATTAGTATACACTGGATGCGCCCTGAAGCTCCGCAAATCATTTCTCTCCACATTCGTTCATCCCATAAACAAAAAGCAACACAATTTCCTCTTCCGTGCTATGTCATAGTGATACTACAGCTGTCACGTATTCTCCTTTCAAACGAAAATAAGAGAGATGTTCCAAATGTATCCAATTATACGTTCAATTTTCATTCGGCATCGTTAAAATTGTCACAGTTATATGAGCAAAATAACGTGACTATTTACACGTGAGTCGTTGGATGAAAACGATAGAATATGTATAGTGATATAGTTATATTATCGCGACAGAGAGGAAGGGGGTATAGGAATGTAAAAGTGCATTCCAGCAGAATACTGGATACATGGATAGTACAAATATATATACATACATGCAAGGTTTCGAATGTTTGTATATGTATGGTAAAGAAGGGCGGTAACTGAAATTCAAATTGGTCCAAATGCTAACAGCTCAGCTACGTTTTCCAAGCTCCGATTCATCCGCCCATTCTCATGTTGTTTTCGCAATGCCAAATGAAATATTTATCAGCGGAGTTGTTTCATGAAGCATCTGCACTGATTCCACCTGTCGACTCAATATCATCACCAACCTTCTATCAATATCTCTCTCTCTCTCTTCCTCTTTACTTACCTTCCCAAAAGCAGAAAGTATGAAGTTACTCTTGTATATAGTACAGATGCCATAATTCACGTTCAACAGTTACGAACGGTTCAATCCGCAATTGGAAACGTTCCAAGAAGCTTCCAGAATGGATACTGTTAAGGGGAGCTGACTGTGAAAGAGTGCACTGAGACTATAAAGAGACATGAGGAGGAAAAAAATAAGAGCCTCGGAGATAGGAAGAGAGAAGAAGAGAAGGGGGAAATGAAACTCCACCTGACGTTGTAGAAATTAATTTAAAAGCCCGTAGCTTTCTCGGTACTGCGCACCTGCATAATGTCGAGTTACCAGATCCTTTCACCCTTTAAATATTCCACCAACACTCGACCTCCATCTCTTCTTTTTTCCTTCTTCTCAAACTTCATAAAATAAAGATGCCAGTTTGTATGATATTTTAATAACTTCAATGGAGAAAAAAGCTCAACGTAACGACGTATATACATTTCTTCTTTATTTTAATCAGTTTTCTTCTTGATTGTACGATATTTGGATTTCAATTCCATTCAGATGTTGCTGGCTTATTACATACGTATCGTATTCACGAACGTCGACCTTTCAAATATGAGCGTTTGTACACAATCTAATAGGAGAATCTTCTCAATGTTCAAACTTTTTCCATATCATCGTCATCCTCTTTTCATGCCATGAGAACGTCGATTTTTCTTTAATGAATTTTCATTCTTTCTCATTTTTCGCTCTTATTCCCATCTCTTCAACCAAGGCTTCACTTTTCCTTGAGAAAACTCTAGACTCCTCGACTCTTACGTCATTTTCTCTCCTCTCTACATCTTCTTTCAGCTCTTCTATCCATTTTTATTACTATTTTTTCATTCAACTGTTTGGTATTTCATATAGTTATCTCCAATAAAGCCAGTGGAAGATCCATGATTGCCTTAATATGACATTATTACCTCATGAAAAATGAGTTGAAAAACTTCAATAAAATTTCCCCCACGTGATTTTTCTTACTGAGAAAAAATGGAGGTCTATATATAGATAATAACTTGATATTGTCAACAAATATAGTAACGTAACGAGTAGGGAGATAAATATAGACGTCACGTTCATCATGGTGAGATTCAAAACTACATTGTGTCCAGTGACTCTCCGGTAAATTGTATCTGCATCTCTATGGCTCAGTTTATTATTCATTGATCCAGCATCAAAGGTCAGTGTAAGAGAATGAAACGGACATTATGCATGTAGCTAATGCATAAACAATAATGTCACCGCTGCCTTTCTTCTCTCTAACAGTCTAGTCAATTGTTATTCAGTAGGTGGCTATCAAGTGGATTTTTACAATTCATTAAAGCACTCCCCCATGAAATCCCATTTGACCATAAAATTCATTCACTTTCCTGAAGTATCCAGGCAGAGTGCATCGTAGTGATAGAAATATTTTACATTATTAAATTAGAATAATACAATATTAAAAATTCATTTCAACAACACAGAACAATTCATTCGCTTTAATAGACAATTTTTCAGAACTTTTCTGTATTTCATTATTATTATTCTGGCATGCAAATGACAATCTAGCGGAGCGCACATGAAATGAGCCGTTTGTCGAGCAAAACAATGGCTTGGTGTTCCGAGGTGGCGCGTTAATCCAGCGGTGTGTTTCTAATCCAAAAGAAAACGGTGGGCTAACGGTGTTCTCACCCAAGAGCTACGCTCTGCTGATTGCATCGCATAGTAATCTTAGTTTTTACACCAAGTACGATCGCTCTCGGGCTATGAGAGCGAGAGAAAAAGGAGGGATGCAGCTATAGAAAGGGGAAAGAGGAAGGAGGGCTTTGCGAGGAAGGATTGGGATGCATAAAGGGATGAAGGAGGAATAAAGTTATAGTTGTTGGCTTATGCACCAGGTTTCACAGGCAGCCTGAAGTGGATATCGAGGTCATACCGCTGCGGGCCTGCATTATACACGCCATCTAGTATAATTTCCCACGGTGACACAGTATGAAGCCGTAGTCTCTTCGGCGACAGGAAAAAATACAAGTACTGTCAAATGAGAGATACATTCAAGTGCTCCATTCATTCATTTATTTCTAATTTTTTACTTCTTTTCTTTCCATTTGTTTGCAGATGATTTGCAATGTTGATTAAAAAATTTCCTCCGGCTATTACGAAGATTTGAAAATTATCACAGTAAGAGATATATTAATTCTTTCTTTTTCCCCTCTTTATCCGAGTTTCAACACTGCGTGTAGAACTGATTAATCAAATTTCTTAAGCGACACGACAAGGTGCGAGAACGTTATCAGGTAAATGAGAAAAGTTTTCCAAGAAATTATAATGAAAAAGAGGGAATAGTGTTTGTTCCCCTGAAGCGGCTATTCTCTCTGTCTACTTTCATTTGTCACACAATTTTTCATGTATCGTTGCTTTCTACTTACTATCTCTAATACTGCTCTTTATGAATAATAAAAACCCCACAATACTCGTAATGTAAACAACATGGATAAAAATGTTTTAAATTATTTTCGAGAGAATTTTGTCATTCATAACGTGACAGGTCAAATTTTTAAAAAATATTTTCAAATGTGTTGTGTCTAGTAATCTCATGGGGAAAAGAGGCAAATGATTAATGATTGTTTGAAAACTGTTTGAAATGCTGAAAAATTATTCGTGAAATTTATTGAACTTCAGAAATTGAAGAGCACAATTGTTGCAGCGCTAGGAATTAACAAAAAACAAAAAACCAAAATATATGGCCTCAGGAGAGAGAGCGTTATTTAATATCATTGATGCCATTGGAAGTATTATGGAGGTATCGATTCCATAAATCACCGAAATGAGAGACAAAAGCAATTCAATATAAATAAAAATGCTCCATATTCTGTCGGCATAGCAACTCAATGACACTCGGGGCCAATTTGCGAATTCGAATAGTTCATTTTCCTCCATCAAAATGGCAATTTAAATTATGTATCATCATCCATTCCTTTCAATGTACCGTATCGAACAAATAAATACAATAAATATTTGACGCTACAGCGTTGAAATATTTGCCATTTATTCTCATTATAGAAGCCAATTTAATTGAATTTTGATTCTCAATTTTTGAAATTTGGAGCAGTCATCTGAGCAACTTTGCTCTAAATGTGAGGCATCATTAACTTGCGGTATTATCATTCCAAAATCCCATTTATTCTCGACTCTATACGCCCCTTTACCTACTTTGTCACAAGTTCAAAAGCATGTAATGCCAGCCAGAGTTGTGTGAAGAGTGACGTGAAAACGTCAAGCTCGTATAATTATCCGTCTTTTGAATTTAACTTCATTCACCACATTGTTCCTTTTATCAGAGATATTTTCATAAATTCAAATAATCCCTTCATTCATTCATATTTATAGTGAAAATACCCTCCTCCATTGAAATAATTGCCGTTACGTTCGCCACGTACAGATGAAAAAAAACCAATGAAAAAGCTGTCAATTCCAATCAACATTTCAAATACAAATAGAACCGAATACCATGAAATTCAACGATTTTATGCTTTCACCCAATTCCATGTTTCATTAATACATATTGCAATTCGAGATAGAATAAAGCTCCGGACATTTCATAGCATCTGAAAAGTTTGGCTGGGTTTCGGAAAACATTGGAGGACTAACAATAAATTCACCATCTCATTAACTATAATTTCATTTGTGTCTTACTAGAAAGACCGGAGTTTCACTGTAAACTACATACAAAGTTGACTCTCAATTCTTTCCTTTTCCTCCTTTTTCTTCAATCTTTCTTCCTTTTCCATGGAGATAAGGAGACGAGTTTACTCGCAATGCAAACGGACAAAAGATAAAAGAGATCTGTTTCAGTAAATTTATACATCCAGCTGCCCAGGGGCAGGATTCCGAATTATACTTGTATAACAACAAATAAATGGAAGATAGAGGATAAATCAGAGGAGCAAACAACAAATTCTTTTGTTTATAGAAGAGTTAAACCTCCAGAGGTTAACTTTTAGGTTGGACGTATCGTCGAAATGATACTTCATATTTCGGAAATTGAGAAAAAAGGTCTAAGGTCCCTGAGGAAGTAATTCACGATATCTCTCCAAAATAATTAGCAACATAGACGTACCAGCGCTCTTGACCGTTGGTAATGGTGATGGCTCAGCGCGTAGAATCTGTGTACCACCAAGTAACGTGAGGATTGCACCGAGTAATGCCACACCAGCCATGGTTGTTGATATTACAAGTGCCTTTTCAGTCGTCCATGAGTTACTCCTGCTGTTCAAGAAAAACAAGTGCATTAGATGGAATGAATTTTTTGGTTGTGACCACAACTTTTTTCTTATAAAATATATCTTATTTCCCATTCTCAACTCTACTATTTCCTCAATTTGAGAAAGACGGGGGATAAAAAAAACATTCTTCACAGTTTTACTGGAGGATCGAGAGTTCCCGAAATTCTACCGATAAAATCGGGCTTTAAATTACAGAACCGAAGGCATCCCTGTTTTCAAGGCAAACACCACGAGTTTTTAGCTGAAGAAAAACCGGGTCATCCACTCCTATTCTCTCTCTTTCTTTAAAGCTACAAACGTTCAAACCCACATTTCGTGCACTCAATAACCCTTTCTTCTGTCACGCTATATGCCAGTAGACGAAAAAAAACTAACCATTGGTATCAAGTAAAAAAAGAAAGAGAGAAAGGAATAGTGACAAACTGGACGTAAAAGTACCGTAAAAGTTTCGCACGAGTAACTTTCTGAGAAAAAAGAAAATGATTCGAAATGAAGAAGAAAAGAAAGTTATTATATCCCCTATTTTTTGTGCTCTATCTCAATCGGGGATGGCCTTCAAAGGGACTAAATTTGTGAAACAGTTTATTGCAACATGAGGGCACACAAGAAAAAACACTTTTGCTCTCAGAACCGTACACGTTCAGGTCTTATCTAGCATCATCCATTCTGTGGATTCGCTCGCGGCTCTTTTCTGTCTACATTTTAGAGACGGAGGACAACACACGTGGGGTGGTACGAGGGTAGCTTTTTCGGGTGAGGGTCGGAACCAAGTGTTGGCATGTAGAATACTCTATCTTTGTGTATCGCGCAAGGGTTCCTCATTCTCGTCCTCTTTCGTTGCCTCATTCCCCAATACTCAACGAGGATGAACCGATCTTCTATGTGCCTCGACCCTCATTCAACGTTACCCCTTGAGAATCTACGAAATGAGAAACGAACTTCACCCTACGATAAGCCCCAAGAGGAACGATGCTTTGTTTCCTTCTGTTTTCTCTCGGAAAAAACTATTTTACATTGCCAATTGTCTCCACCGTGAATTAATTTAAAATGAAATGATTCTTCATAAAGTTTCTTGCTTTTATGGTTCGCCACTGAGGGGAGCACCACATTCTTCCGATTTTTCTTACAATCTCTAATTGCTGAAGAATATAATTGTGAAGAAAGTATTTCGATGAAGAATAACATCTTTATGAAACAATCTTCATCGTGTCTCTACTTTTTATTTGGCTCGTTCAACTAGAAGTAACTTTCATCCCTTCAGAAACGTCCAATTCCTCTGCTTGTTTACTTCTGCGTAGGGAAGAATAGGACGAAAGACGGCCAATAGGAGAAAAAAGAAAGGAGGAAGGGAAATAAAACGAATAATAGAAAGAATGAAGGTGAAAAAGAAGTTAAATAAAAGAGAAAAACTAAAGAAAATAAAATGAGCCAGAGTAGAAAAGTGGAGAAGGTACGAGCTATCTTGTACATCAAGCTCGGTAAATAAAGCTTACTATCTTGTCTTTGAAACGAGATTTTCAATTGGAAAATGTCCGACAAGTGGAATGAGTTGTACTTTCATGAGATTTAATTGCAGATTTCGTTGTTCTCTAATGACAAGGAGAACTTCTCACTGCTTTATTCTTTTCCGCCATTTCCTTGATTTGAATGAATATTTTCTGAACGAAAAGGAAACCTGATTAACGGCCTTACTTCAAACGAGTAATTTAATGCTTTGTCTGAGCAATTACAGAAAACCAAGAAATTGGAAATAATAATAGAGGTGGGTTATCGATTCAATGCAAATAACACTGCCAACAAAATACTCTGTGCAAATAAAAATGACTTCTGAGAATTATATTGATAGAAATTACTGCCGAGTCTTGCTGAGTGTTGACAATACGTCTTCAGCCATATCTAATTTGCTACTAATTAGCTCGGTGAGGAAATCGTTCGTATTATCATGGGATTAACTAATACTCCTCATCCTTTGCCGTGAAGTGACCATTGTCCTCGTGTGCCTTCGGCTAACTGTTGAGAGAGGGAGGGGGGATGAGTAAATACTAGATCGTACGTCACTAATGGGCCGCAGAGGCTCGAGGCCAGATGTCTCCACGGAATGACAAATGCAGCGATCGGCTGTCTAGCTTGGTCTATGGAATTGCAGAATACTATATATAGTCATCGTATATATACGTTTGTTAGCCCTCTCTTCCTTCCCCACGTGACACCGGAGGATCCAGAGCTGTCGACGGTGGCATTCATGGAGCGACATGGTTTCGTGGCACGCGCACAGGAAATGCACCTGCTAACTCGTTTCCTATTCTCCCTTTCTCATCACATTGATTCTGTCATTTCCAATGATTGTGATGCCTACACGATGACGATTAAAATGGCATCACATTTCGAATATCGTGATGAATTTATTCGTTGAACTTGCGTCACTCCAGTTTCAATGATAAAAATCGAATTTCGAAGGCGGGGAAAATGAACATTAGTGGTGAGACATTGGATTTCAATTGGAATTTGAATATTCTATGCAGTGAGAATCACTTGAGAGGAGTCAGAGTATTGGAGGTAGGATGTTTTCAATGGTTATATTGAAAAGCTGATGAAATTTTTGATGAAAAACATATAACGGAATTAATTTTTGGGAATTTTGTCGAAGTTCTCATTTTTTTTTAATCATCTACTGTTCTAATTGTCGTAGGTCAAGTATTCAGACGCCAGCTTGGAAGTGAGTTCATTCAAGTTATTTCTCATTAAATTTGACCGATTTTTGAGAAATTCTTTCAATAAAATTCCACTCCGTATAGTAGAGAAGATAAGCGCGTTTTCATGGTTAGAGGTACGTCACAATTTGGCATTTAAATTTGGATTAGACGCGAAAATGTGAATGAAGTAAGTTGCACGGATGTTTAATAAACAATTTTATCATGAAAATTGTAGGCGAAATTTAGTAGGATCACTGGTTGGACTATTTCCACTATTGTGAACCACAATTTTGGGAGGATTTCTCAAGAAGATTCTCAGCGAGATTCCCGAATAATCCAATCAAGCCGCCAGGCCATCAGGATTTATTTTGTTTCTAAAACTACATTCATATAATTTTTTTACTTATTTATATTTTAAAAAGCCACAGTCATGAACAAGCTAATCGTCAAAATGTGACATACAACTTAAGTGCAAAACTGTCATACTCATCTTCAATCACATACTGGTCGACGAAAAAATCGTAAGAGCACGAAGCTCCAGGCTCTGCTTATGAATAATGAAAAATTGATTAAAAACCACCCAAAGCGGCAAAAAGCTTGTCTTTAATCCTGTCCGTGAATCCTTACGCTCCTACTATCAGAACCTTAGATTTTCACCGCAATTTCCACTATTTTTGATGGATAATTTTCATGTTTAAACTCCTATAGTTTGGTGAAAACCCTTAAAATTTTTCTCTCAATTTAACCGATAAAAATATGCTCATTTAATCAGCAACAAGTCGAGCGTAATATGACTCAGCCTCATTATATTAAAACACCTCATTATCGATGCTCATTAATGCCATTATTATCGGCATTATCCAGATATAAAACTCAATCGATTCCATTTCATTCAGTCATAATTACTTTTTCTTTCAGAATTATTGAACACCTACTATGATTTTTATACTAGGCTTTAACTCTTGTCAATCGAAAGCGTACATATGAAACACTCCAATAAAGTGAAATGGACGAATTTTATTTATGGACTTTTTTTATCCATCTTTTTTTCATCGCCATGGCCTTGGTCTTCTTTCGTAATGGAAGTGAAAATCCCCGCGGGCGTTGTTTGTCCTACTGGCTGAAAATTCACTCCAAGCAAATAAAGACAGAATAAGTAATGTGATCCGGCGGTTTTTCAAGGTTACCCGTACTGTTCGCCTCACTCGATCTTCTCTTTTGGTTTTTTTTATCACAATCCCCTTTGTCAATGTTTTTCTTTCTCATCTCCTTTTGTCTATGACATTTTTGCTCTGATGGGTGAGAATGCTTCATTCAATTTTTTAGAGAATTTGTATTGTAACTTACGTCCAATGTCTGCACAGAAGTAATTATTTAACTTTTCTTTTAGTAGTGGAATTGAATGAGACTAGAGATGGGTGAAAGATAAAAAGAGTCGATAGCATATATATTGATAAGTAAGAGACGAATTGGCAGTCAGTAGATGAACTCTTCAACAGTAAATACAATTTTCCAACGCAGAATGGAAAGGTATGAGCGTAAATGATACACTTAGAGAAAACAAAAATAATATTCACGAAAATAATAAAGCGGTAGGCTGAAATTCTGACTTCCTTTTCAGTTGCCCTCTTGGAAAATGAATCTAGAATTGCCTTGGGGCGATACTAAGAGTGAAGAGTAGGGTCACAGTGTCTCTGATTCTCGGATAAGGTGAACGATTATTTTATAGCCTTTATGAGATTTTATACGGGCAGAAGACTGGCCAAAGGGGGAGATAGATAATGCTGATCTTGGCTAACTCCTCGCTGCATAGTATGTTGTACAAGTGTACGTGGCATGAGAAAAGAAGTGAAAAAAGAAAAATAAGAAGAATGAAGACTTGAGACATAGGTGAGAGAAAGAAAAATTGAATGGAGAATATTTGTAGCTTCTCATGGCATTGGAAAGTCTTGTGTAGTAAAACTAAGTAGAACTGTACACCAATCACAATTGTTGCCCACTGAATAAAGGATACGGGGAAGAAAACCCTGAAGTAAAAAATGGAGAAAGAAATCTTGTGAATAAAAAGAACCAGAGAAGGAAAAATAATTCATGAAAGGCAATGAGAAAAAAATAATTTTTTCTTCAACTCCTTGTGATATTTCGGTGTGACGCATGCACATGCATCTTGCCTGTAAAATTTTATTCACCTAGTATACATTTATAAGAACCCACTTTTAACATACGTTCCTCGTGGAAAATATGCGTTACGATGTACGGGGGTTACGCGACGTGAGCGTATAATATAATGACGCGCGTTCCGCCCTCTGAATTTCTACTGTGATAAATTTTTTATGCTATGAAGCACCAAAGCGACGACTGTTTTTTTGCAGTCCTCACAGAATATATACCAGCACTTGACCCTTGCAAATAATAATAATATAAAGGAAGAGAAGAACAGGAATTCAACAACACGAAGAATATAGAACAGGAGAAAAATAGGAATTACACAAAAGCTGAGGAAATAGAGGAAAATAAATGTTCTTGAAACGATTGTCTCAAGTGTAACGGAAAATTATGAAATCAAAAGGTATGAATACAATTGTGAAAGATGAGACGTCGGGTTAACATTTAACTGTGGAAAAGAGTCATAAGAAATTTTTCCCTTTCAAGAAGACAAAGTGATGAAATACCGCTGGTATATCCAATAAACAAGCCAAGAAATTGGACAAGAGGCTCGATGCACGAGAGAGCAAGGAAGACGAAGAAAATGAGATGGATAGTACTTCCTAGGAAAGCATTAAAATTCCTTCGTTGGCATCAAGTCGTCGGCTTGATTAATCTCCGTGTTTCTAACGTTGGCGAGAAGGTCTGAGGTGCTTGGTACAATAAGATGAAACAGTTGGTGGGGAGGACAGAAGGGTTGGCAATATAGGCTAAACTAGGGTATGTAAGAGCTATGAGAAGAGATATGAGACCGGCGGATAATAGACTATATTCTCAATGTGAAATAAGACGTGACGGACAAATTACGAGTGTGCTTGATGATGAGGAATAGAGGACATACGGTATAATCCATGGATATCAATCTTTTGGCAAATACAGAGTTAATGAAAAAGAAACAAGAACAGAAAATCAAAAGAAATAAAAATAAAACTCAGCTTATCATGTTGGAAGAGGGTAGATTCTCCATGGAATGAGTATGGATAAGGTGAAACACGAAAATAAAAAGAAAAAACTACACAATACAGTAGACATTGAAAACAATTGGAGGAGAGACAATGAGAGGAAACGAAATCCGATAAAAGAAGGGCACACAGATATCCGGCGATCTCTCGTTCTTCCTTTTTTTCTCTTCAATTCACTCACACTCATCAGTGGTAAATTCTCTGACACACAAATAACCTTCATCCACCAACAGTAAACTATAATTCAAACGACTTTCGAGCACGACCAAATTGATTGTCAGAAGGAGAGAGGAAGAGAGAGAGGGGCTCTTTTGGAGTTTAATTACTAGTGATACGTTCTATTGGAAGTTTCCAATTGTTCTAATTTAATTCGCCTCTGATTTTTTTTATTCTCCCTCACTCACACACTACCAATTGTATTTTATTGCCGTGCCCTCCTTGCCCTTTTACACCCTGTCGAATTCCCTTTTTGTAGGTAAATGTCAACTGATTTTATCGCTAACGCTATTTTCACATTTTAATTATCCCAATGGAAAAATTTTCGAATGTATAAAGTACCTTGTTGAGCACGTTTTTTTTTATTTTTGGGGGGTAATTGGCATTTTAATTTCGCCAAATGGTTGAGAGCAAGAGTTGGGGAATACGATATCAAGAGAATTTTGTACTGGTTATTCGCAATGAATTGGCGCAGGTGCGATTATATCGATAGATACACTCACTCTCGCAGATGAAACGATTTACGCTGATTGAAGATCTATACTGCTATCACTGAATAGCACTTTAAACTCGCTGATGCTCTCTTCTGTTCAAGCCTATCCAATTCAATATTTTCTTGTTCTCCTTCACCTGTCACTTTCTATTATTAATGATTTTATTTCAATGTGAATTAATTTTTCATTCTTTGAATCAAAAAGTAATTCAATTCACTAAACAATGTTAATCGCTGAATTCTTGGCGTATCCCGCGTATCCATTAATGATCCGAGTGTCAAGCCAAGCATTGCGAATTAGATCACTACACTTGCTATTCATCCTCGTGATCACAATTCATTATTGTCATCGAGTTGATCGGGTATTATCACTCTAATAGAGCATTTGTCACTTATCAATTTCATTCACAATCATAACACTCAAAACTTTCACTAGTTCACGCTGAATATTCTTACTAATTTCTTAAGATTATCCAATCTCTTTGGCAATGCAATATTCAATGATAATATTATTCACTTTTGATCACAGTATCACGTGATTGAGTCACCTTGTTTTATTTCAAATAAATTAATGAGTATCCAATGTGAAAAAAATTGTAATCTAGATGGATAAAAACTTGTCACACTACATCACACTGAAAAAAAAATTCACTGAAAACTTCATTTTTTTCCACATCAAAAAGGGAGAATGAAGAAACAAGATAAATAAAATCGCTGGTAAGAGATTTTTTTGGCCGAAAAAAATCATAAAAAATTGAAAAATCAGTTTTTTCTTCTTACTCGTATCGTGAGCAAAGAAATCGTCAAAAATAAATAGTTGACGCGCGCGAAACCACCACCGGGGATACTGAGATCGTACTGCTGGTGGGTAGAAACGTGGCGCTGTAATCGGTACGTCGAGAATCGGAACCATGCGTGGAAAGGGGGGTAGTTCACCCCGAGAGAATCTCCCACCACACAATTCACTGGCACTCTCCTTGCTTTTGCCACCCCTCGCGCTTCACCCCTTTTGGCGTTTCCTCTGTCCAACACCCTACAGCGTTAGAACCATCGTCGAGCACCGTTGGCATCCTCGCCAATACATTCTTAGACGTGTCCACCCCCTGGCAAGTACCGGCCGCAGGAACAAAAGGGTAGAGAAAGCGGGGAGTGCATGGAAATGCTTCGAGGGAGGGTGCGAATTTGTGGTCGTCTCTCTTTTTTCGCTCTTTAATTTTTCTCTTCTATTTTCACATCTACCCTTCTCACTCTCTCCTCTTTTTTTGTTCTTCCAGCAGAGCCCTTGATCGTAATTTCACGCGGGACAGTGTGACCACAGACTTTAACTGCCGATTGTAACCCAGAATAATCCTCCATGAGAATACCCTGGTGGATAACATTTCCCCTAAATCCTCATTCGAATCGATTCACCAGAAGAAATCTCGTGATTATCATCCAAGAATTTTCCCTCGAGATTACATCCAATATCTATTTATACTTCTTTTATTTTCTCTTTTTTGCTTTATCTCTCATGGTTATTGTGGAGTAACAAAGTAACAGAATGAAAGCAGAGGGAGGCGGATTGCCTGATATTCCCAGTACGTTTCATGTAGCTTGAGACACCTATGGCCAAACTTTGATAGCCTCTCAATATCCATTATCTTACACGTGATACAAAGTTTGAGTCTACTAGTCTGCAATGGTTTTTTTCCTTTTTTCTTTATTCTTTACCTCTTGTCTTTATCGCTCGTTTTTCATCTTTACCTTCGTAGCAACGAGGACATCCTCTCCATCCAGCAATGAGTGGACCACAAGTATATAAGACTCTCTTATCCTCAACTTTTTCAGAAACCATCTCTCTATCTTCGTTCCTCGGTGGCCAGTGAAACGGACATGCCTATTGTCCATAGAGCTCTAAATGTGACTGAGTCCATGGAATCGAACAGCTGACCTCAAAATCCTGCTTGACCTCATTTTGACCGTATTTTCTTGGTAGGAAGAATTCAAGATTGCGACGTCAATCTTCAATCCTTTTCCTTTTTTATCTTATCCGGATGTAGTGAGTGCTTGGTTGCGAAAAGAAGTAAGAGAATTAAGTCAAAGTTTTTGGATTTTTCTGAGCGTGGTTGAGAAAGTTTAAGTAAGCGTTTTTAAATCTGGCGAAGTAAGAATTCCAAAAGATTTTAGGGGAATGGGTAGAGTAAATTTTCGTATTAAATTTTCAGTGATCTCATCGGTTCTACAATTCATGGATAACAAAAAGAAAATGAAGGAGGGAAAAAAAGATATATGAGAAGTAATTTCAGGTGTATCGCGAGCATGTTGAAGCCCCGTTGAGTAAAGTTTCGCTCGCTCACCCGCAAAAGTGTATATAAGTAAGCATGGTACTGGTGCTACCATACTATGGTGCATGCAGCCGTGCAAGTTTTACCTCCCCGCGGACTAGAGGAAGTAAGTTAACTTGAAATTAAACTTTAAAGACTTATAACTTTCTAGCGTTTTACCCGAGGTGATCCTTGGTAGTCCGGCGAAAAGGGGGACGAGTAGTTAACTCTCGGGGAATGTTGAAAACGTTTTTATGATGGTATGTACCCATTGGAAGCACACTTACAGGCATCCCATGAGCCAGGGAATGAAGATTAAGGTAAGAAGGGGGAGGAGGCAGTAAAAGAGGAACTAAAAGAGTATCGAGGTACAGCGACGCACCAGTTTCAATAACGACGAATATTCTGGCATTCACAAAGTTTGCCGCGTTATCGTTTCTTTTATTTAATCCTTCGTTCCCCTTTTCTCCCGTGTCCCTCATCCGCAGGATTGTTTTAATATCGTTCCGAGCACACGCCCGGCCAATATCCGCATCGCAAATTCACCAACGAATATCCCCTCCTGAACCCATTCTATCCAAATCTTTTAGCATTTATAACATTGAATATTTTCCTTTAATGTGGCAATGATGGAAAAAAAAACGAGGACCAACAATTTATTAATCCAGAAATTTTCAGTTGCCAATAACGCTACTCGAGTTCAAATTGAGAACGGCTATCTAAAAATTATTAACAGCAATTGATTCTTAATTAAATTTTCCAAGTACTCGTTTAAAATTTGTTCAAATATTTTCGCTCTTAATTCAAACGATATTCTTTCTCACTGTCGCAGTACTCAAGAGACCGAATTTCTTTCTTTTTTCAACGACTGTAATGAAAGAGACAAATGACGATCGTTGGCAGTCGCGTCACATTTATTGTTGGCTAAAGATTTTTGTCGAGATCCTGAGGAACAATGAGAGTATATACTGTAGCTTACATATATACAACGAGATATAAATGTTTCGATCTGTTGGAGAAATTGGAATCTATATATACTTGTGCCCTTTCTTTTCCATCCCCTTCTCCCGAACATTTTGCGACGGATGTCACTGCTGATACTCACACCTGCATTGGAAGCTAAAAATGAAGGGGGCAAAGCTGGAGAAAAACACGCTACAGAGGTCAGTACGTTCATTTTCCAATATCTGATATCAGCTTTTAATTAACTCCGTATCGCATTCCCGTCCTTTCAACATTTTTTATCTTCCCTTCGCTCAGTACGTGGATATATGAGGAAAGGGAGAAAGATAGGAGAGAATCAAAAGTAGTCTACTCCCTTTTTCAGGAGCCATATTATCCCTCTATACCACTTTCATAAGTGCCACGTTTCCGTAAAAGAGAATGAGAAAGGGGGGGGGGTAGAGGAGTCTCGTAAAATGCGAAGGCTTTATAGGACACCTCGCGCGTTACACCATCGACGGAGATGGTGAAGAACCAAAAGTGAGTGAGTGAGAGATAATATTCCTGTGTAATTTTAAATTCTACTCTCGACACGTCTCCTCTCACTCTGTGATCCTCTTCGTAGCGACAAAAACCCATCCAGCCATATTCCACCAAGAAATGACGAAAGCCACGCCTGCCGCGTATCGCCCGTCACGTATTTCGACTTATCGTGGAAGATAATAAAACTTTTCTTTCAAAAGAAGATGAAAAAACAGCAAAGAAAGATGAAAGAAACAAGAATAAAATAATAGAAGTTACAGAAAAATGTGCACATAACGCTGAACGCTCAAAACATACTGTACTATCGAATTCTTGGGAATATTGGCGAGTCTTTTGAAACAAAACGGATTATATGTGGTACCTGAGTACTCAGCAATTGTCGAGTGTCGAAATGGCCCCATAAATCAAACGACTCATGGGAAGTTGAAAGCTAATGTCGGGATGCTCACGTGCAAAAGTACTCATACTCTGACGACAGAGGAGGGAAGGAGACAGAGAGTAAGAGAAAGTAGAGATTCCCGGGGATATATAGAAGGCAGGTACGCAGTTATCGTTTATATGGCGACGGAGGCTTGTGGCGTGTTCAAATGAGTACCGAGTAGTGGGTACACAGAGATAATGTAGTATCCTATGTGTGTGAAGTAATCGGCGAAAATGTCACCGATTACCCATTCGATTGAAGAGAAGCACTCGAGAAAATTACGTGACTTTACGGAAACCTCTCGTCATTCCTTCGACATCGGAAGAGACGAGTTTTCAACTTCTTCTCCCTCTGACGCATTGGAAAATTTCTGTGGGGGAAAAGCGCCACCCACCTTTTATATCCACTTTTCTCAGATTTTACCTCATCCCTTAGGAGACCTCTTGTTCAGTGAGGGAAGGACGATAGAGAAAAATGGACAAAGAGGGCGGAGTAAAAGTGTCTTTCCAGTGATTCTAATGGATGTACTGTAGCAAGAGAAGTTGGACCACGGGCTTTTGGCCAAATCGGTGATAATTGCTGTCATAGCCCGTGGTCCAAGCAGTTTCCACAATCGATGAGACTCATCATCTATTGGCCATGACACACAGATCCTAATCTGACTGCTCTTCCTATTTCTCTCTCTCGCTCCATAGTTGGGTTGTAAAGACAGATGTAACCGGACGTCAAAGAGAAGCTTCAACCTAGCTCTCCGGATAGGAAAACGTTCCGTCGAACCGCTACTCCTCTCGAGCCCATGGTTATTTCAGAATTGTTTCGTTCAATTTAGCTCCTATTGTCTCATCCAAGACAATATCGCAGTCAATTTCTGCCGGAATAGACGACACGCGCCAAGACACATTTCTTGTTAAATCCAACTTCCGAGTTTTTAAGACCGTATTTTTCATTGTCAGATAAGAATCTCAGAAATACTTTGATCTATATTGTGTGAATTGAATTCTTCCTTGAGAACCCGTGTAGAAAAAAATATAAATCAAAAATATATTGATTATATATTTCAAAATGTATAAAT
>JABSMS010070515.1:0-42466 GCA_018902275.1 Aleiodes sp. PSUC_FEM 10030003
ATAATTTTTTTATATTTATTTGTTTCATAAAAAATGAAAGAAAGTAATGTAAATAGGAGAGTATTTCCCTCGCCATCACATCTTATCACCATTTCCACCATTTTAATGGAAATTACACACTAAACTAGTATCACTATAAAGAAGATTTCATTCATCATTATTTTTTTTTCTTGAATTTTTTCTCTTTTCTTTCTTTCTTTCGTTAGAGAAATTTCTAGATACATCTTTAAAAATATATTATGTAGCATCTAAGGAAGCATACATGGAAGTGAATATGTATTCGTTTATTCTTTTCCTATCAAATTATCGAGAAAAAAATTTACATTCAACTGTTGCATTGGTTACTTTTCCTTGAGATTTGAAAATCAAACGCTATTCTGAAATAATTCAATCACATATACTTTTTCTATTTATATTACTAAGCTATTCCTCTTCTTTTTTCCATTCTTTTTAAACTATTAATATATATACACGGACCAAGTACACAAGGTGATAGTGACGCATCACTATCTACTATCTTCTCACAATCTATTTATTGAATAAGTGAACTACATCATTAGCCAAGTGATAGAACGAACGTTTAGAAAAATTTATCTACACCTTTTGTGGGAAAAATGAAATCTTGCACAAAAAAGGGTTGTATATTCTCCTAAAGGTGCTCATTTAATCACTCCACTGAGAGTGACTCTCTAAAATGTTATAAATGTAAGTACTACAAAATATGCTGCAACTCCTCATCTTTCCCACCTTATTCTTTTACATCGAGAGCCAAGAATGAAGATTAATAAGTTTGCGATATTTTTTGCGGAAAAGAACTATGTTTTTAAAACATTCTTTTAAATTTTCCATTTAATTTTCGTGGTTCTGGACATTGAAAATCTGTTTTCTTAATCTAATTTTCAATTTTTAGCACAAAAATAAGTCAATGAATTATAAGTACTGAATAAATTTTCCAACATAATTTTCATTTGTTCTTATTTATTGATGATGTAAATTAATGTACGGTAAATTTTGGCAGTCATGAGAGTTATTTATCTAACAATTAATTACATCCAATTTAAGTATATAATTTTTTTTTCATCATATTTAAATGTTGTGTATATTCAGAGATATGATAATTATGTTGTTATTGTTTCTCTGATTTTTCATTGCTTAATGTAACTCTTCTTTTTAATATACAAATATTGAGATTATTCTCTTTTTAATTGGCACACTGCGTCAATGAAATTATCTGAAAATTTGATTTCAAGTTCAATAATTAATCCATTAAATTTTCCGTCTCTATCAAGTCTATTTTACAGGCAAGACATCGTGATATATATATTTCTTCACATTTATATAAATTTTAAAATTTGTTATAGTGGATTTTATCACTGATTCATAAGACAGCGTAATTCGATTTTATTTGTGCGACCCTATTTCTTGAATTTCATCTAAAATTGAATAAAAATTAAATGAAATACAGTTGAGTCTATCATTTCAAAAACAAAGAACACTACATGAGAAAAATATTAATACCGAATTCTCATTAAATCCAAGGAAATACTGTTTGAAAATAATAATCGCATGCAATTTACATTCAATTACAAATCTTTCCATCTGTAGTAATACGGAATAATAATTCTGGACGCATTATTTGGACGAGAATAATGAAGAACTTGTCTTGTCTCGTTCGAAAATTGAAATGAAGTTAAGAATTGAGCCAAGTCAACTTTCATTTTCCGTCATATCCGCCATGAAATAGGGAAGAATGGGAAAAATTATGAAAAAATTGAATTTTCATTGTATTCTTGACAATTATATTCGTGCTTTGAAAAACTTTGAGGTTTTCCTTTCTTGAAAACTTGGAAAATAATTAAATTTTTCTTTTATTTTTCAAAAATTGTAAAATTGCATTCTTATCAGAATAATGCAGAAAAAAATCACTTCTGATATTGTTTTTTCGACCCGAAAAAACAAAAATTCTGTTTTTCTACATAATTTGGCATCAGAAGATATATTCCTTGCCCCCTCTTCCCCCCGTATTACTTAAGAGATTCTCTCTCGAAATATTTCTTTACCTCCACTTCCCTTATCTCGAATTCTAAGAGCCAAAGCGGAATTTCAGTAATTAGCTACTTTGTCAAAAAAAGTCGGAGCTCGAATACCCGGATATTTCATGAAAAGTGAAAATAAAAATTGACCCATTTTATGATTCCACAACTAAAGTCAAATAAAAATGAAAGAACAAGAAGACAAGTACATTATAATTGACACAATAATTTTTCATTAACTGCGGATAGAATGATCTAAATTAAAATGATTCATTCTTTACGTATTGTAACAAGTACTATGTGTTATCTAGTTAAAATTTCTGGATTTTGACTCTGTAATTCTTTGCTCAGACTCTCTGATTGTCCACTCTGACTCGCCAATCTAATTGGTTTAATGCATTTTAATTTAGTAGTACCGCCGTATTTAAAATTAACATCACTGCACGTATCAAGCGGATGAATAGTACCAATGCTTGATACAGTATCATTACTATCATCTAATTTAGTTGTTGGTATTTTTTTAACTGAGCCCAATTCATAAGCTGATTTTGTTGGTTTCAATTTCATTTTAGTATTTAATGGCAAGGAGGTAGATTTTTCTAAATTGCCACTTTCAATTTTTAAATTATTGTCACTCTGCATAACATTATCAGTACTTGTATTAACTGTGTCAGTTATTTGTATATCAATGTTAACGGTTTTTGGATCATTCTCATCGTTATTATTCAATGTGCATTCACCAATACTTTCATTTCTCAAAGCTGCCATTTGTGCACGCTGTTGTCGAATGTGATTATGTGAATTAGCAAAGAATGATGACATTTTTTCTAATTTCGTACCGAGATTTGGTTGACTTAGCGCTGATTTCAATGGATATGGTGTTTCCATTGTATTTTTTAGAAATAATTTCGAGGATTCACGTCCAGTTGAATTACTCTTAATTGGCTCATAACGGTTATTATTATCTTCAATAACTTTCAATGGAAATGATTTAGAAATATTAGTACGACGCTTTTCCGCAATACTCAATTGTGTTATTATTCTTCTAACATCACCGGGTATCTCAATGTCAGTACGTGTTTCAACCAATTGTTGTATAAATGAACCAAGGGTAGATACAGTTACTTCTAAACTACGATTTTGTGATTCCAATTTGTGTATTGTTGATTGATTATTTGGTCGTGTATTCTCGAAACGCTGAAGATTACTCACAGCTAATTCCAATTGTGATGTCAAGTGAGCATTTTGTTGAGTCAATTGTTTATTCAAAATTTCCAATTTTTCCATATTCTCAATCTGCGGTTTAACTGACAACATTTCTTCTTGAAGCACTTGATACTCAACTCTGTATTCATTCAATTGTTTACCAATCTCCATGTCTGGATAAAATACTCTCTTCATTACACGATCTAATATGCCTTTGTCAACAGCTGGTACTTTTATCTTGAGATACTCCATTATTTCCTCAAAACTATCACACAGTAATAATTGATCCTGATGATCTTCCAATAGTGCAAGTGCAACTTTAAATATAACTTCGGAACTTTCTAAAAATAATAAATCAAATACACGTGTTACGAAACCAAGTGGAAATTGACTTGCAAATAGTGTTAATAACCATGGTGCTGCATAGAGTGTTGGTGATACTTCGTGTTTATCAAAGTGTGCATAAATTAATGGTAATCTGTCATGTAATAATCTTGATAATTGATAAAGATGTAATTGAAGTGCAGCCATATCTGGTAGATACAGTTTTCGCAGTCCTCTTCGGAACATCAAGTGCCTCAGCAAGAAGAATGCCGAGTCCTCTGACATGTGAAGCAATAAAACACCAGCAACAAAGCTCAAACCCTGACAATATCCCACTTCGTGATCAAGCAGTGAGTATGCTTTTAAAAGATTGAATAATGCTAATTGTCCTGGACCAAGTGGTGAACTGAAGTACGGATGATTGGGAAATGTACGACCTAAATCAATTAGAATGGCATGCTGTTGCGATGTTAATTGCTTCAATAATAAATCATATGGTGTATTGTAATTTGGAAATTCATGTGTATCAATTGGTGGCATTTTTAAACAGAATTGTTCAGCTAAAAATTGCCAAACTTCACCACGTTTTCCTCTCGGTACACCCTGTTTAATAGCCTGTAGTAACATCTGATTGTCACATTTTGTTGATATACGTGATTCTTTACTAACAAGTAAATCCCATACTTCAGATAATTCTCTAACGCAACTGCTCAATTCATCATATTCAAGTTTTATCCTCTTCATTGTTGCCTCCTCCTGTCTAACACGTAGTCTTGTATTTTCTTTCTCCATTCTTATTAATATTACCTGTTGATTGATAGCTTTCTTCCATAATTCACGTAGTTCTTGTTTTGTTCTTTTTGGTGTTATATTCATTTTATGTTTGGATGAGTTTTTATCACTGTCACGTAAATCCTGATCTTTTCCTGGTGTCACAACACGGTTCAGTATGGCTTGCCTCCAAGAACTGCTGGATTGAAGACGACTGCTGTCCTCTGACTCGGTCGGTGACATCTTTGGCGAATTGCCCACTTTCAAGAAAATATCCATCATTGGGCTCTTTGGCCCAGTATTAACAATCAACTGCTGTTCTGGAGAAACTCTCAGTGATCTTGGACGATTAGATTCTGGTGTTGTATCCCCCATCGATGATGAATAAGAACCAACTGGGCTCTGACGTTCACTCCTGAATGTATTAGCATCACGTATATGTGAATTTAGTCCGAAATCATCTCTCGAGCCCTTTCTTTTCATCAAATGATCAAATGAATTTGTCAATGAACGTTTTGCCTTCATGAATATCATGCTACCGACTCCAACGCTCAGATGTTGATTTAAAAATTCACTTCTCTGTTCAGCAGTATCGTGTACATGCCTGGATTGTTTTGATTCGCAGTGTGCGCGTAATAGCATCATCAAAAATTGATTTTGTTCACGTAAACTAAATTCACGACCAGAACCACCAGCTGCTTCAGCACCTTTGTATTTAGTAACAACAATTTCTTGTTCATCCTCTGGTAACATTTCCATACGTGAGAATATTAAACTCTGGGTTTTCCGGTCACTCTGTCCCTCTATCTCTTGACAGAGTTTATTGTACCATATCATTGGACAATGCTCACATGAAAATACTGAACGTTCTTTCTTTGCACCATTGCATGTGGCTATGAACGCCTGCGTTATAGCTGAGAACAAAATTAATTGATTATCATTAACAATTTATAAAGTATAGTTGTCATTAGTGAAATTGAAATAAAAAATTAGTATTTTGAATAAACTGGTCAATAATTAAAAAATGATGGATTAGGAATCGGAGGTAAAGCGACGAAGTAATAAAATCAATAACGTTAATTTGAACTTGATGGATTTTCCCAAAATATCTCGAAAAAAATTGAGTCTAACATAAAAGTGAATAGAGGAGGAGAAGGATATAATAGTTTAATTCAGCAAGAAAAATCATAGTTAATCACTGACTTAATGACGATAAAAATGATTTAATTACCTCCAACTAAATCATCAGCAACGGATGCAGATTGACACTTAAATATATATCCGATAAAACAATCAGCACTTGCTTCTCGACAAATAAAACCGAAATGTTCTGGATTCTTCAATCCCTGAACACAACTTGCAACGTCCTTCAATTGTTTGTGAAAAAGTACTTGTTTTTTATCAGGACTTATAAGTCTGAGATCGCACCGCCCAACCTAGTACGAAAAAGGAAATAATAATACATTAGTTGATGATAATTCCCAGACTTTCATAAATTTCACCGAGAGGAATTCGTTTTTTTTTAATGGTTTCATATTTACTTGAAATAACATTGTACGATTGTGATCTTCATTTCCCCTTGACGAGGACGTTCTTCTCGGCCCTAAAACACTGCCAGTTGAGGCTGCTCTATTTCTCATCACCTCTGGTACTGCCATTGTTGGATTAATATTTTTCTTTGTTATTTGTGCACTTTCGGTGTCGCGTGGACGAGGTAACGATTCAACTGATCCACCAAGAGGTGTTACACCAAGAGGACTGGTTGGTGATACTATACTTGCTCCTGATACATTGTCACTGCTGCCAAGATCACTCGTAGATGAATCCTGAAACCATTTCAATATAAATGAGTTTTCATTTTTAAAAATTCAGTTTTCATGAAATATCATTAAATTCAAGGGACATGGCAAAATTTTTATAAGGATTTTTTTTGTAGTTAAACTTTTTTTAACGCAATAGATGAGTGTTGTTTTTGCTGATTTGACGATATGTAAACCCATTCCTCAAAATAAATTCATTTTTCAAGTCCGTTATAAGAAACAGTTTATTGAAAAGTTCAAACTTCTCATATATTTGTCCAAGAAACATATGTGTTCCCATAGGCGCTCCTACAGGCAATTATTCATATAAATTTTCATACATAATGCCTCAATTAGCATTGAAAATATTAAAAATTAATTCTTACCCCACTGTCCCTGCGTATTTCACTACTGGCACCAAGATGAGCCTGCCTTCGTAATTGCTGACACTCAGCTAGTAAATTACTCGCTGTTGATTTAGATTTCTCAAGGCCATGGGCTTTGAACTTCAATAGAGCATCGTCAATGAATGATTCTGGTACTTTTTGATGAGATAATTTTATTTTGCCGACGTAGAGAACCTTGTAAATTATAAAAATTCATAAGTTTATTAATTAAAAGTTGAAAAATTTGCGATCTTTGATATTTCCAATGATGTCATTCTTTCATTTTAAATATTTCATCACTGGAGAATTAATTACCTCGAAGAAATGAGATGAACTTGGTGATATGTCAGCGCCAATTGATGTCAGTGCAGCAGCACTGCTGTTTGACCTCTGTAGGTCCCTGTCCCGTTCGACCCTGGACAAGGATGATTGTTCCTTCATCGCGCTGAACAGTTCTTGTACCTAGAATAAATAATTTCGAAAATCTTAATCAATTTTCATTACAATTGACAAAAAAAATAATTATTTTTGAAATGAAAAGTTTATGGATTTGATAAATTGAATCAACTTTATCAGTGGGGCAAAACGAGGCACAGAGAAAAATAGAATGCGGGGCAAAATGAAATAGAATATAGAATCCAAGTTATCTCGCCTGTTAATTCAATTTAATTCCTTTTGGTCTAATATTCTTTGAGATATTTAGAAAAGATTCATCCAGAGATTTTCATTCTTCGTATTATCCCGAAAACGGCTGTACCAAAATTAATTGTATTTTATAATTATCCAGCAAAAATTTCGTTGGCTTTTCGATGTATAAAATTGCACCAATTCCATCAACTTCATTATCATTTGAAGTAAAATTATTAAAGCAAAAATAGAAGAAACCGGAAACATTTAATAGAAATGGTATGATGCAGATGATAAATTTCGTTAATCTTGTAATGATTGTGGAAAATTTCGCTATTCTATCAATATATTTCCACTTGCCCTTGTGAATACCAAGCCCGGAGATTCAAAAAAACCAATCGATGAAAATTTATCTCCACGCCTAACAATTTAATTCCCCTATCTTTCATAAAAAAAATTAATTCCCCCAAAAACACGAGTTTCCCTTTCTCTGTGGGAGTAAAAATAATACTGGACAAATAGATTAACGAAAATATCTATTTTTATGAGGGTGGGGAATAATGAAGATAAAAGAGACATAGAGAGAGAGAGAGAGATGCATCCATCGATAAACAAGATTAGTTTGGCAACGTTAAAAACATTCAGCGAAGGCCAAACCAAAAATAAAACCTCCAAACGAAATTTTCGTGGACACTCACAGATGCATGTACAAGGTTTCTTAGTCAATTTATGTAGAAAATTTAACACCGATTCAGAATTTGGTGTAAGAGACAATGTTAATGTTTTCGTAATTCAGAGAATCACGCTCATTACATTTAAAAGACAAAAAAATATTTTTACATGGAAAAAAAACTCCATGAAGTTAATTGTACTTGATGATTTCATTTCTAATTATGAATAATTTAAATTGGATTATGAAAAATCACTCAAATTAATACAATATCGTTACATATTCAGCAAATAAATTTAATAATTAATTAATGAATAATTTCATTGTCTGAGGAAATGGTAAATGAAGATCATAATTTAATCTTAATTAATTGAAGGATTATTTTCTTATCAATAAGGAAATAATTCTCTCATTGAATGTCTTTCTCAGTTCCGGTAATAATATTATTAGTGAAGCGAAGTGGAACATATTTGATACTGCGTACAATTTTACCCCATCACTTGGTTTTCCTTCGTATTCCTTTATGAAAGAATCGATAAAACAAATTTTTTCGAAGTGAAAATCGACTTTTCTCGAATTATTACAATAATTTTTGAACCCATACTGATTGATGTTATTCGTGTACTTTGTACAGACCACTACAAGTGACAAGTTTGAATCAAGTTAAAAAAAGTTGGACAACTGGCCAATATTAGTTGTCCCACATTTAAAAGGTGTACAATTTCGCAGTCAGTTAACTGACACAGAAAACTAAAACATCAACGCAACTAATCTGGCTTCTGTTATCCAATTATTTGTTTTCACTCTTTTTTTCATTATTGCTGTTATTATTATCGGGTAATAAATTCAATGCACATGGCCATCCTCATTTATCACTGATAATGAGCACCACATGTTAATTTCTTCTGAGCATTTCCTATTCTTCTAGAGTTCATTACAGAACGAATCATCCAATGTTAAACTTAATGATAGAGTTTCACATTCAAACAAGTTTTCATGCGACGTATTAAAATCCAAGGAAGAGAGAATTTTTTTAAATAATTTTTTTTGTTGGGAAAAAACGGAGCTGCAAAAAAGGTTTCCATGAACATTTCTCTAGCCTAATAAGTTCCTGAGACATTTCAGTAATTATGTGTGAAAGAGGGACAACTCAATTTCATTTTCAGTTTTTTTTTCGCAAACTACCTCAAAGTGATATCTCAGCGTTCTCGACTTCATTCGGTCCTTTATTTTCTGATGCTATCTCCAAGATTATATTAACCTACAAACCATTTTTCGTATTTTATTACTCGAACTGTGGAATATTATCTTGAAATCTATGAAAAATATAAATTTTCATAGTAATATTTTTCTCGTTGAGAAAAATTAGAGCTACAAAAGGTATGAAAATTCCTCTGTCACCATTAGTTTCTGAGACATTTCAGAATAATTCAATTTAACCCAGAAATTAACTTTTCAATCGAAATTTAATAGAATCCTGTCGTATAAATGCCACCCCCCTTTCCCCTGACTTCCGGAGTCCGGAGAACTTGAGATTAATCACATACTTACCTTAGTCAAGTCACGAAGTTTCTACAAGATTCACACCTGAATCAGTAAACAGAAAGAAAAACTATGAAACTACTTCTTGAATGCTTCAATGAATTTCACGGATATAAACCAATGAGAAAATAACTAATTACCATAAATTCGTTGCTATTTTTAAATGAAGTTCTTTACGAAAATAAACAACAAATAAATCGATGTGTCATCGTTCAATGAAGAATCAAAGATGAGATGAGAGGAATGAAGAATAAAGAAAACTGTTAGAGTGCAAATTGTATTCGTAAACACGTGATGGAATGCATTTCCATTGCTGCATTTAAATGAAGGACTCAGAGGTTGGGGAAGGGAGGCGGTAATATTTGATTCAACGTAGCAGAACATGTGAATCTAATTCATATCGTTTGGAAATAAAATGCGTAATCGGTCGCGTACTTGACGTCGAATCAATTTCAAATTTTTTCCTTTATTTTTTTATGTACCCTTTACGTCACGCTTTTATTTAAAAGCCAATCACTCTCAATTAATTGACAAATTTACGGTGTTTCGTCTTGTTTTTTTATTCTTTCCATTTTTTTTTACTGTGCTCATTCTCGTGAATCAACTATTCTTCGTCTGCTCATGTTATTATATCCTTCTATTCATCGAGAAGCAACAAGTATTGTCACTGGTTATCCAACAATTGTGTTGGTGAATTTCATATATAAAACCGTTGCGTGCTCAATCACAAGATACTAATAACCATGGAGACTAAGTAATCAGTTTCATTGAAAGTAAATTATCATTTCAATAGCGAAGAGCTACGAAAGTCAATTTCCATGTGAATTGGATCATTCTCAAATGTCTGGAAATGTAATATAGATACGAAGCTTTCATGGAAAACTTTTTTGTAAATTGTGGAGAAAAGACGGAAAATTTAATTTCAAAAGATATATTCTAGTTTATCCTCCGATTCTATTTTGCACCAGCTTCACGATTCATTCCCCCCAATCTGCCTCTACAGCTCAAGATGAACTCCAAATTAAACGAGATAAATTTAACTTTGTCTTCAATTGTCCTCAAATATTTTACAGAATAATCGAGATAGCGTAACTTTTGTGAGGATATTATTTGTAGATTGAAATCAAAGCTATGGAAAATATTATCCCAAAAATTACTCATTAATTTTGATACTAATGATATACAGTTTCATTTTCTTCAATTTTATTTTGCGAATGAAAGAACAAAAAAAAACAAAAATTCTATGTTCGCAGAAACGTTGGCAGTGGCTTTGGATTCCATTGGGTTGTGTGTCCGTTAAAGGGTGAGGGATACCAATTTAGAAACGCGTTCATGCGAACGCACGAGCTCAACGGATTTTCCCAAGAATGAAAAGAAGAAAAAAAACGAATAAAATTTCACCAAGGACAATGGTTTCTGCATATTTCATGTGCATTAATCATCGTGTAGAATCAAATAAATAAGTTATCATTATTATTATTTTTTTAATTCAAAGATAACGAAGAGAATATTACTTTTATGGTTTTAGAAATTATTTAACCATTGACGGAAATCGTTTCTTTTCTTCACCGAAGGCCAAAAAATCGTCAACACTCTTACCGATGGCCTCTTGCGGAGTGTACTGGCATCGCTGAATGACGTTATTGTCACATAAGGACTGGAGGCTGCCATTGGTATTGTAATCATATTTAGTTAATTGCTTTTTCTTCACTCTTCCCAATTATTCAGAAAAAATTCATTAAAAACAATTCATCATTGGATTTCTTTATGTTTAATTGCATTTTTATGATTAAAAATAGTTCGTAAACTGCGAAAGACACTGACACAGATTTCAATTACGTAATTGATCACTTGAAATTACTTCATAAAATAGTTTTCTCAAGTTAATTTTTTTAATTCTCAAAGAAAAAAGATACAAAAGTAGTCCCTAACGTGGGGAAGCACTGGCATCGACTGACTCTTTTCGCGGGGAAGCACTGCGACGCCTTCAATTCTCCCGCTTCTCTGACACAAGCAATACATACTGCTTGCGTGACTTCTTTTTTTTCACATACGACGAAGTCTCTTATATTATAACAGCTCGAAGAGTGGATTGAAGCGAAAAACAGTCGGCAACTGAACAGAAAAAGGACAAAAAAAGAAAACTGGTGAAGTTGGAGAGGGGAAAAAATCATTAATTGAGAACAATGATCAAGAAGATATAATTTTCATCGAGGTTGAGAATTGTATCCACTCTGTCCTTCATTTTGTATTTTGATTTCTTAAAATTCCGATTCTAATTTTAATGGAGAAACCAGACTTGGGCTTTTGTTGCGTGACACTTAATTGAATTATCGTTGAACTTTGGTGTATCAACTAAAATACTTGAAGCCGTTGCAAGGGCTGTTTGAATAAGAAAAAAAGCCCTTTGGGGAATTACGTGATCAACAATAAGAAATGATGAAAGTCTTTATAGCCACCACTCCCTGTCTCATACGGCCACTGCCCTCTTGGAAAATACAAACATTGGATTCAATAACCTTACCAACCTCGGGAGGAATTTCTTTTTTCTAATAACTATTTTTTCTCCATTTTCGGAAAACGAGTTATAGCTTTTTATTTTTTTCATTGTAGATGGCTAATTAAGATATCCATCAATCCTTTTTGATCGTCAATAGTGTCGCGCTGCCCTTTTCTTAATTGGCCAGTCCAGTAATGGAAAACTGTAGGATTTTCGTTATCGAAATACTTTTAATGGATAGAATTACCAATTATGAACACTCTCAAGCCAGAAAGCATATTCATTTTAGGGACTCTGGTGAGTGATCAACGTTCAAAGGTTTTCATGATCTATTTTTAAAACTGATGAATTTAAAAAAGTGTGGAATTTGATATCGCAAAGAATTAAAAACAGAGAAATCATTTCTAAAAAATTATGAAATATTTTCACGTGCTGTTTTCTTCGAATGCAAATATTTCCTTAGGAAATGAAAAAAAATCATAAATGTCTGAGAGCTTGCGAAATTAACATTTTGAAGAAGAAACGAAGAATCTGGAGAATAAACAACCTGTTTGCTATCATGAAAATCCAATTTAATGAATAAAATTGTTTACCTCTCCTCATCCATAATTTTGTCATAATCTTTGGATAATTATTCATCGTAAATTTAAACGAGCTGAGAGTGTTAGTGACATTAATTTAGTCTGTCTTGTTTTGGTTAAATACAAACATAACTGGCTGCACAATGACAAGATAGCACGTACTATCGTGTCTCGACTAATAAGTTAAATGAAGCAGTCCAAAGGTGAAGCAATGAAAACAAGAAAGAAAATCAAAGAATATTTAAAGAAGAGGATTTTTCCTTTACTAAATAAAATCCACCGAGTTTATGGACATTTTTTGAATATCTTTTGACTTTGAAAATTGTTGCATTCCAAAGGCATAATGCAAAAACTATCAATTTGAAAGGAAAAAAATAACGTACGAGTTTTATAGTACAGGGGCCAGTGAGAGTCAAGTATGTAATTGAAGAGTCTTTTGCGCTTCAAAACTTCCTAGAAGATAACCGTTTGTATTGTTACGAAATACCCTCTGGGTCTATTGTTTAAATGTTTTTCAAATTCATTACTGTCTACTATTATACCGTAGATAATTGATGCGCATTCGTGATTGCCGAGCCATGAACTTGATACTTGACAATCATTAATCCGTCATTCGAGGGCAAAAGAAAATGTAAGAGGTAAAAAAAATATTGAATGATGGAAAGAAACAAAAAAAATTACTAAGTATAGTTCACTCAACTTCGTCTGCAATTCAACTACGGAATGGTTGCGAAAATTGTATGAGTTTTGGAAGAAGACTAAGTTGTGAGAAAAATTGCTTCACTTCACTGACAGTTCACGTGGTTCTCCAAAAATAAACCGGGAAACGTGCGCACATGCACAAGTGCCCACGTTCATTATTATTATTATTTTTTCTTCATTTTTACGTAAGGAAAAATCATGCACATCAGTGTTGTGGAAAATATTGTCATTTTTTTTCTGTTCGTGTGTTCTTCATTACGCAATGAAGATCACGGAAAATTATGTCAACCACAGGCGAACGGAAAAAAGTGGTGTCCAAGTATAAAACTGACCGTTGACAATGTGCAATTATGAATTTTTTTTATTGCTTTCACCTTTGTCGAATTATTATTCAATTTCCCTTTAAAAAAAAAGTGAAATCTATTCTATGGATTTTAATGCTTCCAATGGAATAAAAGTTGAAACGAAATATTCTGGAAATCCCAAATGAAAAGAATATGGAACACACAGTGAATAAAATTCACACACGTTGTTTATCAATGATTGTGCACGTGAGGCCTTTCATAACGGATAATTACTAATGCAGAATATCTTGAATGAATTATAATTGCTGTCTCTAATCCAACCCATTGATTATATGTCCACAGTGAAAAGTCTTTATTAAAACTAAATAAAAATATTTACTCGCACAGTTCAGTTATGCTTTCATGACATTAACGAAATGAATAAACTAAATTTCTCAATTATGTAATACATTCAATGTTCATTAAACAGTAATGAAAAAAAATATCTGGTTTAACCGGAATTTTTATTAGTGAACAGATAAGTCTCCTAAATTACCGAAAAAATTTCCTCTCACAGTAAAACCAGATTAAACGAAATATTTTTTCCTCATCACGTTGCAGCCAAGACGACTATCTTTTTTTTCAATAAACTCACCGTTTACGAGATGCGAATAATAATCCACTTTTTTTTCAAAACTCAGTTGAACTTTTATTATAAAAAATTGAATTAAAAAAATCACTTTCTTGAAAATTTTTAATAAAAAAAAATGAATCAAGTATCAAATAGAACACGGTTTTTTCACGAAAATTGTTCATCAGATTAATTTGAAAAAATATGAATTTTAATATTTGACTTGTAATAACGAACGACATCCATTCGCGTGTTATTTGAGACTGACAATTCAATACTGATTTTAAATTGTGTAGTTGAATAAGTTGATATACAATTCACGTGTGTGGCTCGGGCTTAAGGACAAATTTAATAATAGTACGAAATGTTTTTAAAGAGTTGAAACAGAGTTAACGGTATCGTTAACATAGTGCATAATACGATTGGTTGATGGTAATATTTTTTTTAATGAAAGATTCATGATTGGCTTGTTGTGGAATCGGGTGGGTAAAACTATGCGCTGAACGAGCCAGAAACCAACTGACGAAGCTAGTTACATTCGAAACATTGTAGACCGTTGAAAATACATTTGTTCTCTATATATATCATTCATTAGTTACACACGCGAGCATAGCCGTAATCAATGTCGTTAATTTTATTATTATTGTTATTATTTACGAAATAATCAATGTAGAATTTAAAATGAAAGTTTTGAAATTAAACATCATTTTATCATGAATTATTTGATGCCACTTTAACTTCTGTTTTGTTTACTCATCAACAACACGTGTTATCGAACTACTTGTGACCGGTGAATATTCATTGAATTGAGCTTATTCCAAGCATTATCATGAAATTTAAATACTTTCGTTACCTTGGTGTCATGTTTACATTTGAAATTCTTTGTTGCCAGATTGAAGTGAAGAAAAGTGACTCTCTTCATGCATTGCAATTTACTTCATATTATTTCTGTTTTATAGTTTTTTCTTTCGTTAAAGGACTGGAGAGTTGGTTTAGTTTCTCGAGAGGGTTGTTGGACGAGGCGAAGACAAGTTGTATTGTCGCGAGGGACGGAACAATTTTTCTGTCCAGGGGACAATCAACGTTTTTAACACGAACGTTGAAGAAGGATACTTTTGTGGGTTGAGTGTAGGAATCGTGTAGCGGAGAATGAGATAAGATGGACATCTTGACGAAATTTTTGAGATAAAATAGCACAAAAGGTACTGTTGAAAAGTAAGAAAAAAATTCCGAATGGAAATTATTATTATTATGTTGGAAAATTGAATTTTTCAAATTCATCCGAATAATTAATTTTTCGATTTTTTCTCGAGAAATTTCGATTTTTCAATTTTCGAAGGAAAAAAACTGAATTTTTATAAAAAATAGATCCCTTCAAAGCCAGAAATAACCAAATCACGATGTTTTGGATCACAGGCATTTTCAGAAAATGAAATCAAAGTGGAATTGACAAATCTAGTTTTACCGCTTTGCAAATGCATTCCTGGAAAGAAAATGCTTTTGAATTTTGAAGTGATATCTACAAATAACGTAATTTTGCTGTCATGCTTTTTCAATACTTCCGGTTGAAATGAGATTGGATGTAGCTTCATCCTTGTCATAATTTTTCAAACACAGTGGTTGATTTAATCAAGTATCTGTTAATTACTAGAATCTTCTAACAAACAACAATTATGGGGAAAATAGAGAGAGGAGGGGAAGGAAGAAAAAAAACTAGGAAAATTGCTGAAGCGAAAAGTTTAAAGTACCCTTAACAATTTACAGTATTTCGCAATCAATGCACTCTAATACGTAACCCAAACGCCATATATGTATTATATGACGTGGAACTTAAAATTCTCATTTAAGATCAATAAATTTCATGATAAATAAAGATAAACAAAGTAATAAACTTTCAACTCTATTCAGTTTTCAAAATTTCGAATTTGCGAAAAGTACCAGAAAGAATTTACGTTTAATTTAATAGCAATGCAGTAAAACTTGTTTTTAAGAAATCTGAAAACTAAATTTTCTCACATCGTTTTCATCATAAATTGATCTCAATTCCATCTATACATAACGAAATGTATATTTCTAAACAGTTCGAACGTAGAAGAGAACATTTAAGTGAACCACTCGATCATTGTTATTCTCAGTCTAGTTATAAACAATTGAATTAATCATGAAGATGATTGAGTCGATGACGATGATATATAAGCATGGTTTGCGCTCCCTAGCCCGCGTGGCTGGTTTTTTAATAGTCGGTCATTGGATTCACGCGTGAACACTATGTGCTTTTCACGTGTTGCTATTTTCAGTCGGCACTGATACACATCGCGAGAACGGGACAAAATAGTGGGCTTCTTCCATTTTTTTTTTTTTTTTTTTTGACTATGGATAGATCAAAGAACTGAAGCCAACAAGTTCTGTCAAATGTTTAGGTATATCTGTATTGAAAATTATAAATAATTGATTTGATGTGTAGTTATAGGTTTCACGTGTAGTCAACGTGTTCGCTAGCATTTTGTATATTTATTCCTCAGAATTTATATTTAGATTAGTAACAAGTGGAATTATAAAAGAGACTATTTTCAATGTTAGATTTATATTTTCGGAGTCTTTATCTGGAGAGGCGTTATTGATTTAACCGGAATAACTTCTAATAATTCATTGGAATGTCATAATAATTACATCCAATCTTCTCAGTTAGCTGAATAACACTTTTCGAAATTTATTCTGTATTTGGAGTTAATTGAACTTCAATTTTCGTTTGCTATATCACTTTTAAACTGACAAATCTCGAACGAAATTTGGGGCAAAATCGAATGTATTCTATACCATATCCAATTTTGTCACATCACTTAAAAACAATAAATTTTCAATTAATCAATTACCTGTTCCTCCTCAGGTAATTCAATATTAATAAACGGAGTTGCTGTTTCCTCCGTATTGTTGTTTTGACTCATTGAATTAATCCACTTAACACTAATGTTCGTTCAATGCATTTGGCACGTGTATAGCACGTGATGTTATTCCAATTTCTCGAGTTAGACAGCAATCTTTTATGAATTTGTTTGTCTGTTGGATTATTTGTGAATCGTGATTTCTCAATAATAACAGAACAATTTGACTGTATCGCGTCCACAATTTATTTGGGTTAAAATAGTTGTTTATCCTCGATTAAATATGCATTTTTATATGTTTAATACGGATTTTTAGTGTATAAAATAATCTCAGTATTTGATCCAAATTACAGTGGACTTTGGTACTTGCGAAGATTATTCGAGTCAAGTTGCCAAACTGTCTGCCACCGTTGTCCCCTGTGTTTGAGTTAGAAATAGAGATCCCAACCCCAACGTCTTTTTAGTTTGACAAAACATCACGTTTTGTTAGTCATCTTTCATTGAGTGGGGCGGTAAATGTGTTAGCGTTTTAAAATCAAACATTATGTAAAAGCGTGCACTCAATGAAGAGCAATGCAACTCAATGTAAAGGCTTTTCGTTTCTAATTGAAATCAATATTTTTTTTCTCGTTCTATCGACTCAAATCAATATTCACATATTGTTAATGTAACACTAAAGAATACCAGAATCGCATGTCAAAAATTGATTGCAAGGTTTAGAAAAAAAAATGAAATAAAATTTAAAAAAATAGTTTTTTCTTTCACTCACAGTTTCAACGTTCTCGACCTTGAAGAGATGATAATAATAGAGCCCATCGTCACCTTTGATAAGATAGAGAAAATTCCCACCCTTAGCATCCTGAGAGTTCGCTCCAACTGGTTGGGGCTTTGAGGAGCCACTCAAAGAATGACGAAACAGTGGTTGTTCTTTGTCACTCTTGTATGCTGATATGTATCCAGATGCCACTAAAAGATTTACCTGAAAATTAATTAGTAAAATTTTCTTCATTGACAATTTTCATGGTCATGTCAATAATTAATTTTAATCATCTCAGTGAGAGAGGGTAGGGTAACATGAACCCCTGGAGCAAAGTGGGTATTCATTAATAATTTTGAAAAATTATGAAAAGAATGGAGCTTTTTCCATGTTATTGAGAAAAAGGTTTTTTTTTGTGAAATTAAAAGAAATCAAATGATGAATTATTTAAACTATTTGAAAAGACAACATTTTAAGGAAAAAAAATCCCTCAGAAAGGCAGGGAAATTTCCGATGGAAAGAGATCAGTGTTCATTTATAGAGGCGAAAAACTAGAATCATCAAAAGAATTAGGAAATTTATCTTTATCAAATATTTTCGTGGCTTTCTACCAATACCATCAAAGGAATTTTATGTGGACAAGTTTCGTTGAGTCGTTCATGTCACCGCCATTTTTCCCCGGACATGAAAAGACCGGAAAGAAATTCTTATTTCTTTTCATGTTCTTACCTTCTGCAACACTAGGCAATAAGAATTGAGAAAAGAATATGGAGGTTCGTGCAATAATTATGTTCTATTTGTACAAACAAAGGAGAAAAATGAGTGTTTCTCAAAATTGCAGTAATTTAGAATCAGGTCACCGTGATAAAGAACATGGCAAATCAAGATAAAAATGTCACGAATAGAGCATTAACTAAGAAACGAAAAATGGGCATTGTGACCTGATTCTGCCCTATCTATACTTCAAAAAAAGAGTCTTCAGTGAAGATGGCTTCATACAAGTGATTATGAGAGTTTTCTCGAACCTTAAGATTTTTTCCTCATTCCTTTATAAGCCTGAAATTCCCTCGATCGACAACAAGTCCTCAAGTATCACCAGCTATTACTATTTATCGTAGCAGTACAATTCTCACGAAAAAATGACCTGAGGAGATCAGAAACCGAACAAGAAAGAAGAGAACTTTTGTTTTTCCGTATCCTTGCTAGTTCGCTTTTGTGATACCTGTACGAAACAGGTATTATGCCTTTATATATTATTATCAGGGGAGCTGCCATAAAACTACGTTTGCGTAATTTCTCGTGCAGATAACCCGCTGCATGGAAATAACAATGGCTAGCCTCGCGATATGAATTTCTCTTTGAAACTTAACAAGAAAATTATTTCTGTTTAAGAGAATTTTACTCTTCATTATCGCAAAGAAAAGTTCTGGGAAATCAATCTGCATTTTAATTAATATACATGAATTAACGCGACAATGATAAACTTCGGTTAAGACTGAACGACGACGAAGGACGTTGAATATAAAAGATTACTGCGAAATTCACTTTTTTTCTTCTTCTCTTCTTTTATTATTATTATTGCTTACGTCTCGTGTATGCAATTGAAAAAGCAACAGGAGAGTCCTTCAACGAACATGTTTGGACTGGGAATTATCGTTTTTGTTATATCAACGAATCAAGTTGGTTGATGAGAAACAAAGTGAAATTCTGTTGCAACATTTTCTTGACATGATTATGAAATTTTGTTCAAAATTTTATCTTCCCATTTTATCAAATGATTTTTCTTTCAATCCTTCATATAGTTTCAATCCTTCTGAAAGTTAATGAAGATGATGGATTCTAGAAATTTTATAAACGTCTTTGGAAAAATTAAAAAATTAGGAAAGACGTTTCTGTGATGGAGGGAGGAAAGGGATGTAGGGAATTTTTCTAGCGGGGAAAAAAATAACACGTACTTTATGCATACTTTATTCTAAAGGACTTGGGGCGTTGGGAATAGGGGGCCTCACGCGAGGAAGCCATCCGTGCAATTTAATTCCGTAATTTTCAACATTTTTTAAACTCTCACATCCTTGAAAAAGGGAAAACTATTTCTTAAAGTTGTTATCGTGTGAAAACTTCTGCCAAGGAATCTATATTAAAGTAGTAATATTGAACTCTAAAAAAAAAATTTCAAAACAAATCACGAGGCACAATTATTTCACATACATGGCATAGGGAACATGTTTTATTTCTTTAGAATTTCATCGAAACTGTGCACAATGACAATTACTACAAAAGAGAATCGATATATCCTCTTAAACTTGATATTTCAGGGATATTGAGAAGTTACTCCGAAGGTAAGTTTCAGATTTTTCTCATTCTCCTACTTTATTGTAGAATTCATTCAATTTTGGAGTATTCAAATTAATTCAAGAGTAAAATGTAACTCACTCTTTGATGATTACTTCTTCGCTTGATTTCCTTGGTGATCCATGGCAGCATGGGACTGCTGAATCGCCGATCTATTGCCGTTGATCCAAGATAAATTGCTGGCACAAGTTTCATCTTATTATTCTTTTTCTGTCTCTCTCTCTCTTTATTTCAGAATTTAGTGTCGTTGATATCGTAACTTTTTTGCCACGCAAGGGAATTGAATTTCACATCTTGATTTCACTGAAATCAAATAGTATTGTGATAATTAATGGCTTGAATTCCAATCATCATTGTGTGTGTACAAATTAAACGACATTAGGAGCATTTAAATTTCAATCGAAGAAATTGGAGTTTTTCATTGATCATTTTTTTAAAAATTTTATTTATTATAAAAATAATCCATTCCAAATTAGTACGGAAAATGATAACTTAATGGAAATATTCCTAATGACTTGGAATGAAATTCCAATTGTTATATCAGAGGAATTCTCAGGAAATGAAGCTCTCATTTTCAGAAAAAAGTTTTTACGAGATAATGTAAAAATAATCTAGTTAATTGTTTGACTTATCCTTCTCCATCACTCTCCTTCGGAATTTTTAATTGAAACAATCACTCTCACAACTTTCGAAAACGTGAATTCTGGAACCAAACTAACCCATCCATAATTTATAACACCGTAAGATTCTTCAAACTTTACCGTTAAAAAATGGCCTCATAAAATTGTGCTAATCAACACTCACAAATCATCCAGTTCACTGACCCCAAAAGATAAATATAGCTTTGTTTACAAATCAATCAATAATTATTTTGCCCGAAAAGAGTGCAAAGAATGAGTTGATAAAAATTCCTTTGATGGTCACAATTTCCACCTGTGAAATTTACATACAAATTGTTTTTTCATCTGATCTTTTATCTTTCTCCATGTCTCTTTCTCTTTCACGGATTCCGCATTGTCTGAATGTTTTTATCAACACAGGAATGAATTTGAAAAATCCTGAATAAAATGAATAGTATTGAGCCATTCGAGCCAAACCGGATGTAACCATACAATTTTTTTTTATAACAAATAAACTACGATTCAAATAACTTCCTCTGAATACTCACCAATTAGTCTTCAATCGAGCAATCAACGATTCGGAAGGAAATTGAAGGGAAACACGCACGATCTCTGTCAAGGTTTTTTTTCCCTCAAATCTTCATTTAACTATGAAATCTCACATGTGTCTATTCACCGATGTATTTACCACTGCTCCTGAGTTTCTCTTAACTCCAAATGCCACAAGAAACATCTTCCAACGTAGAAATAATTGTTGCAAATTAGAACGCAAATTAACACCCACACGGTTTTTATTTGACAAACTGTTTTTTTTAATTTGTTTAAAACTACAAGATAAGTGTTGTTACTTTTCTTCCACTTTGAATAGTAACGACGCAGAGAGGAACAGATGTTTGGCGTTCACTCGAATAAATTTCTGCATTAAAATCCCGATTTGTTTTTTCTTGCTACTTTTTACACTTCCTGGGTGTGGTTTTAGCCGTCAAAAAGCGGTTTTGATTTTTCTAATTCTTTTTCTTAAATATGTCTTTATCTTGCATAAAAATACCTTGAGACTCAGGCTTGAAATGCGTTATCGTGTGTACGACGCGATCCACTTGGACAGCTGACTTCACAAGCCATTTTGCAATCACAAATATGTTTTATTATTTTCAGAGAATTTATTATTTTATTTCGTCAATGTTTTCAATTAGATTACAGCATCTTAGTGAAGTAATACCACTTGGAAATTCCGATGGAACAGTCACGTTTTGATATTACGGGGCTTTATTGATAGAGTCACGACATATTTTTTTTTTCATCGCTCAGTTTTTTTTCATTCTTTTATGAGTTTTTTTTCCACTTTACGGAGGACAAAAAAATAAAAAGACACTGGAATGTCGAAGGATAGTATGGAGTTGAGAGAGGTGTACGCATGGAATTATGGATCGGTGGTTTTATGAAGTGGAGCCGCCATCTTGCGGTAAACAGAACCAATGACTGTTTTTTGTTCGGTTGGTAATAATGATTATGTTTGAAATCAATTCTCAATTTAATTCGTATAGGAGGGGATCATGGGGCGAGATGGACACAGGCGGTAAAATGAACAGTTATAGAAAATCAGTAAAATTATGCTCTTAAGTAATTCTAGTTAATTAAGGCCTAACGCTAGAAGAGTTGATGATAGAGACATTCTGATTTTTTTTCCCATTGGAAAGTCCGGGAAAATTCCTATAAAAACCACGCCACAACCTCAAGCTGAACCTTTCAATTTTTTTTAAATTTTGGTCTTTCAAGGATAGACTCAATTCTACTCCGAAAGGCTATGAGCTCTTAGAATTTTAGCTGGGGTTTAGTTAACGTTTTTTCGACGTTCCTGATAATGACAGTTAGGATTGAATGTGCATAATATCGGTCAAGATATTGTGAAAATAATTTCCACTCCATGTGCAGAATTGACAACAAGAATAATTATTGTTTATTTGGAAACAATATAGAATATGCTCTATTTTCCACCACCGTTCGATTTTACGCGAAAATCACTTCACTCAGATAGAATGATGACTAATTGATGGAAGATCAGTTGATTAAACTCAGCCCACCATCTCGCTACAGTTGAGAAAGAAAAGTAATGAATAAAACTTTAATTTTTATAGAGAAAAAGACATTTGTGGAACGAAAAATATTTTGCAGCTTGTGATTGATGAACAGTATCAATCACAAGCAACTCATATCTTCAAAATTATTACAATTATCGGAGACAATTAACTTTACATAAAGAATCTTGCCAATAATATTTGAACAAACATTTAGTGTATCATTGATCATCATCTTTATTATCATTACCGTCATCAATGAAACATTTAATTCTTGATGCGCTTGCAGGTGATTTCGTCAGACGACTTGCAGTAACAGAGATTGCCATAGTGATGATAGGTTACACCTGATTGACAGTTACCGTTAAGTGGAACTGGAAGATTATCAATTATTTAGCTTTTCATTTTCTTGCGGGAAGAAGGAAGTAGGGCAAGGTCGGGTAAAATGGACACACCTTAGTGTCGATGTTTCATATTATGAAAATCGCGAGAAATCGAGAGAAATATTGAAGATAGGTTAATTTTGATAATTCCATTGGAAAGCTGAGGAAATTTTAGGTGAAAAATGTGTAAAAACATTTTTTTTTCATTTTTTTACAATTTTGAGAAAAAATCAATATTGTGAGTTGAAAAAATTTTTATACACAAAAGAATGTTCGTGAAGTGAATTCATTTGATTTCAGTTATATTCACGTGAATGTCATTCATTTTAAGAAAGTCAGTTCTTTATGATTTTGCACATTTGAAATAATCTAAGGAGTTTGTTTCTTGAATCATTGTAATTCTAAAGACTCTAGCATGTCTGTAACTCAATATTTTACATACGTTCATCATAATATACTCCATCAACAAGTACTTGGCCCTCGTGAGCTCCACCATCATCAGGGATTGGTTGAGGTCTGGCAATAACAGCTATCCATAAAAATAGAAAATTGTGTTAACGATGTTCATTATTAATCAATATTTCTATAATTGCAGATCTTAAATATACTGCTGACACAAGTTAACTCGATCTTAGATTGAGTTTTCGGAAAATATCTCGAAATTCAACAATTTTCATGAATACTATTCTTATAGAGCAGAATCACATCTACGGAACGAGTATTCATAATAAGTCTTGTATTCTCATCACATTTTGAAATATTTACATTAAAATCAGTTCAACTCGTCACACTATTTCGTTGCTGCATATGACTTACCCACAACTGCGAGTGCAAGAATGAAAAATTTGAGCATCATTTTTTATAACTTCTCGATCAACACTTGTTGAAAACTTTTGAGAAACTGATGATCTGACGACAGAACAAATCCATTTAAAGGCTCATCTCTATAGTTCGCATGTTTACATTTGCAGACTTTCCTCAAACGATTCCTTTGAAACATTGCTTATCGGTACATTGTTTATACATATTGCTTCACGTTTTTCCTCATATCCGTCCTCAATATTTTTTTCTTTTACGATTATATGCGCGGGGATTTCCCAGTAATATGATGTTATTGCTTTTCATACATATAGGATTTTATGACTCAACACCACTGAGGTTTAGCTCAACAAATTTACATAAAAAAATTTTATTTGACTTTTGCAAAAAAACAAAAAATTACAAATTCTGTGAGATTAATAATGTTAGAATAATATATTTGATGAAAGATGTTGGCATATTGCTCTCTTCTGCACACAGTGAGTTATGATAAAATATTTAAAAATATTTGATTACACAGTTTGTGATTTTTTTAAATTTATTTTCACTCTCGGCAGTCACAGTTTTTGTTGGAAATGTTCTTTATGAATAGAATGAAAAATATGCTGACGTTACTTTGAGTACAAGTACAGCGGTTCAAAGGCAATGATCTGTCTTGGTGATAATTTTTTTTTTTTGTCAATTAATGAAAAAAATACAATATTCAGTCATTAAAATTAATATTAATACAATTCAAAGAATGGCAGTAAAATCTCAGACAATTCTTTAAAAATAAAATTAACTCATAAGGCATTCATCTATATGTTTCTCTTTTCAATCTCTAAAGCTTATGAAAATTATTACATACATAAGGATAATTCATTTTATGATTTAAAGTAAAAAATAAATTGTGCCTATTTGACACAAACTGGTATTCGTATATATTTTTTTTATCCCTCACTTTTTATACGTAGATTTTACCAGGGTACGTGAGAAGACAGCGCTGCCGGTGGTAACCTGCGATACAGGATTTCTAAATTTAAATTAATTAAGTCATTATTATTATTTATTATGTGTAAAACAAGTTCTGCGTTCTGTGTAGGAAATTTTACGCTTTGAGAACTTGGATTTTTTTTTAATTTACATGGAAATAAATCCACAGTGCTCAGTAATATTTATGTAATCAAATAATAAATTTTATTCAGAATTATCATCCATTTGAGAAGAGAAGAAATCAAGAGTGAAGTGATTCAATGAGATAGATCAATTTCATTTTTTCACCAGTTTTTGAGGATTATCTCGGAATCAAGAGGAGATTGGGTAAATTAACCAATGAATTATCGATTTAGATCCCTTCGTAATTCCTGAATCAATGAAAATTCGATAATTACTTTGGTGGAAGATTATATCAATCACAATTGACAGCAAATTGAATATGAAGTAGAAAAAAATGAAACAGGGGGTAAGATAAAATGAATCTCTATTAATAATTCCGAAAAATTATCAGAAACGTGAGTTTTATCATAATTTCTAAAATTTATTTTGTGCCCTAATTTTGTTTTTGAATTTTTTGCTTCTCAAATTGCAAAAAATGCATTTTAAGAAATGAGAAAAAAAGCATTCAACTCTCCTGAAATTTTAGGAAATTCCGGTTATGCTAAATGACAATTGAATCATCTCTTTTAACCATTTCACTACTAAAATACTGGAGACTAACAAAGAAACATGGAAAAATGAAAAATGTTTTACTTTTCTCTTGATCCTTACTTGGATTTAGCAGGATTTTTTTGGTAAGGATGAGCACTAATTAATCCCCTCCTCTCTTTATTTCTCACAGCTTTCAAATTGTTATCCGAAGTTTGTCCCTCGTAGGGTGCTGATGATATTTGTGGCAATAATTTCGGTTTTTCAGTCTTGAGTTTATTGAGAATTGCTATGCTCTTAGCACTCATAACACTACCAGATTTTTGAGTTTTATTTTCTTTACAGCCAATTCCACTTTGTTGAACAGCTACGATTTTATTCTTTGGTGATATTTTACGTATTTTCGACGGTGTCCTACCACTACTCTGATTTTTTTCAGCTAAAATACGTTTCTTAGTTTTATTTTCCATGAGGCTAAATGTATTATTCAATTGATTAGCTTTGATTTCCTCACCGTATGTAAAATTTGTCTTATCATCAGTATCAGTAATTGGTGATTCAGTATCAAGTGTCATTGTTTCATTGTGAACATCATTGCCAATTGGTGAACTGAATGTTTCATTGGAATTACCGTTGTAAGTAACATTGAATTTTTCCTCATTAACTTGTGGTTCTTCCTCCAAATACGTGGCTAAATGAATCGGCATATCACTAGTCAACGGATCCATGAGCTCCTCAAGACTTAATCCAGTGCGATTGTAAAGATCCTCATGACAACTACTGACATCAGCATCAGCCCACTTGATATTTCTAACTCCCTCCAATGATTTGATCAAATGTTTGTAATCATTTTTCATTTTTTCTGTCATTATATTATATCCACACATTGTTGTATAATATGTTTGGAGGATACCACTCATTGTTTTGACAATTGTATCACTTGACTCCAATTCACATTGTTGCAAACTACAAATCTTTCTTGCATGCTCATACTGCTGTTGAATTCTGCAGCTTTTAATTTCAGCTAAATGAAGTGCAGTCTTATCAGCTAGCTTTTCAGTGAAACCTTTGCTTTTAATTTCTTCATTCAAGCAAATAATTTCACGCTCAACAGCCTGCAATTCATTCCATGTTTGTTCCATCTGTAATTTAACAACATCACGCTGTCTCTTGAAGTGTATTAAAGACTTATTAACACGTGATTTACCGCTTGCGTTTTGTTCTTCAGTAATAGCATCGATGGCAGCTGTTAAATTCTGTAGACGTTTGTCAGCAGCAATTTTGTATTGTATTCGTGAGCAAAGAATTTTATCAGCACTCTGTAATGACAATACTTTTTCATTAAGTAAACGTTTTCTCTCATAAGTTTCAGTTAATTTTCTAGTAATTTCACGTATTTCTTTTTGTGTTTCTTCATTTATTTCGATTGGTTCTGGTGATGAATTCGTCCTCATACATTTACTCTCCATTGTTAATAATTTTTGTTTCAACAAATTAATTTCTTTCTTCTGTTCATCAACTAATTTGATATAGCCAGTCACATGCATTTCACATGATATTATATTTTTCTTAACGTGTGTTTTAATTTTTTTAGCACGATTTGCGTATCTCAGTGTATTGTATGTATCCTCAAAACTTAAACTAGACGGTCCGATATTAGCAATCATCACTGTCCGACAATTACCACCAAGGGAATCCTTCAATAAACGTGTCAATTTTGAATCACGATATGGAATATGTTTAACTCCGTCAGCAAGATTATTGATACAATTACCAAGTGCTAATAATGATTTATTTATATTAGCACCTTCCTTGAATCTTGCACCCTTACAGCCAGTTGCTGATGCTCTCTCTGAGCCAGCTAAATCAATCATTGATAATTTTACTTGTTTAACTTGTCCATCCAATTTATTAGACATGTTGACGTAAACTTGGAATACAGCATGACTGCGACTGCTTTCTTGATTAGCATCAGTCGGATGTTGTGTTCTATTTTTATTACCCCGCGCTAGTAGTAATAATAAATCTTCTGCATTATTTATTGGTATTACTTTCAGATTAGCAACAATAACACCAGCTCTACCATCATCACGTAATGCAAGCGGTCCAGATTTGTGCAATAAATCTTGTACATTCTCATTATAAATTTCAAGATACGTAACACCAAGTGTAAAGTCACGATCTTCACGGTGTAATTCAATTTGTCTGAATAATTCAGCCATTGTTCTATATGTTATACCAGGATCACCGTCTTTACCAAGCATCGTATGTGTTTTACCAGCTCCAGTTGCGCCGTAAGCAAATACAGAGCAATTATAACCCTCTAATAAATCACTTATTATTTCTCTTGTTGTACCATCAAATACTTGTTCATTGCTGCAATCCATGTCAAAAACATGATCAAATATAAATTGTAATTCTCTGTTTTGCTTTTTCAAAAGATCGCGTCCCTTCTGAGCTACACCATGGTAAAAAAATGGATTGGCCTCTTCTTTTGGATCAAATATAAGCATTTTATCGTCAACTACTTTAATAACGTTACGATGATTATCCTGCTGTTCACGTTCATTGTGTGGACGTACTCGTACAATAACCTTTATACTCGTCTGTCCCTCATTATCACTTGCAACTAATCTTGTTGTACCACCGCTTGTACTTGGCTTGAATTGTGTACCTGAACGACGTTTACCAAATCTTCGGGCTTTTGAAGGAGAGAATGCTTTCTCCAAGTCTCGTTTATTCAATACCATCGTGAATTACTGGAAATCAATTATTTTTATGCCTTTTTTAAAACTATTCTGAGATTCTTTGGGTGTGACAGTTTGAAAGCAGTTTGTTGGTTAGTTTAGAGTGGGTGATTTTTATGTTTTTAGAGAATTCGTAATGTTGTTACATACTTCAGGAGGTCCGTCTTGAGTTGTTAGATGATGTTCGATGATTATTCCACTTATTTTATGGAATTGATTGATGAATTTTGGTGGATAGACGAGTCAACACAAACAATGATGTGGAGCATCGCAAACCGTTAGCGTCATGCCAGAAACTTGAAATTCGAATCGTTGGAGAGTCCAAGCGGCAGTGCGATGGCGCTACAGTTGACAAACATGTAGCGACACCTTCGACTAGCTTGGAACTAAACTTTCTAAACGAGGCTCGCACAGTACAGCAGGAATCTGCAACAGATACTGAAGTGACTCCAGTCGCTCCGAATTTACCGACGAAAATGGCATGGCGCCAAATAATTCGATGTCCCGAAGTGGAGCAAAATAACTTGTTATTCAAAATAGGAATTACATTTTTCGGGGAAACTTCTTTTTGAAGTAGGAGAAGGTGGGGTAAAATGGACACTCGAATTGAACGGTTCGAGGTAGAGATTTTCTGATGATTTCATTGGAAAGCTGACGAAATTCTAGCAAGAAAACATGTGTCAAAATTAATTTTTTAATTTTTTTTGGAAATTCGATTTTTTTGGCAAGACTTAAAAGGGGGACCCTTTCCAAAATCTGAAAAAATCACTTCTTTGGAAGAGAAGCTTCTCGGTAAGAGACACTGATAGATCAGAACTTTATGCTCATCAGTTTTTTTTATTATCCGAACAATTCGTTATTTATTATCAATTCATAACTTATCATCCAGTTATTTCGATTGAAAAAAACTCTTATTAACATCTATCCAACAAATAAAAAACTATCTCCTCCATAGCTTTCATTTATCACAGCGTTCAGATTGACTTCTTGGTTGAATTCTGTTCGAATATGTTGTTTGGATGAATTTTGCCATTTTTCCTATCTCGTAGAAACTGTTCATATTCACATTCTACATCCGTACAAGCTATAACATGCTCCTTTGTGCATATACATAACTCACAGTTATTATCGCCTCTGAATGAAATTGTCCCTGGCTTACATTGTGTATCTGATTGATTTTTCAATCCAGTGACAGAAACTGCTGAAAAAAAATAACACAGCTCTCATTATTCTTCCGACTTTCCATTTGATGCCTTCCAAGTTGCAATGATGAATCGACTGAAAGAGAAATTGCAGGAAGATTCTAGACTTCCAATATTCATCAAAACTCTAGAATATTTTGCAGCTTACTATCGAATATTCCATTTTCGGGAAAATTGTGGAGGATAATTCAAGAGTTGAAATTTTCTGCCCAATACCCATCGGAATTTTCCAATAGCAGCTCTAGAAATATCTCGAAAATTCGCTTAAATGACAATTCTATTCCATTAGTCCTACAACTACGTTCTTACTTACCTATGACGAGAATTGCCAGAATGATGATCTTAGACGACATTTTTCGCTTTCGAACTGATTGATAGAAATGATGCTTCTATAAAGTTTGTTACTCAAATGATATTGCAACAATAAAATTGCTCGCATTATATACTCGCTTTAATGTTTTGATAATTATTTTACACAATGCAGTACATTAAGTTTCATTATTTCAATATTTTTCCAGACGGCGGTACGTGAACTGATGATTCACGTGATCACGTAAAATTTTGCATTAAGCGTTGAAAAATTCGCTCTAATAACAAATGAAATCAGCATATTCGGAGTATATTCGGAAGATTTATTTGTTATGTGTTTATTGATATTAAAATTCCGATTATAAATTACTTACCCTCACAGGTATTTATTTATTCAAGCAGGTGAAGGCAATGATTATCGGCGCTGAGCATTTGAGCAAGTTAAGTATGTGGCATGTGGTATTACTAAGAGTTGTGCAATTTCCTCATGTTGTTTGTTGACAACCATTTTATATATACTTTGGTGCGATGAATAAAAATAAATGATTATGAACAGTGAATTATTATATAAATAAGATTTTTTTCTCTCACTTTCAATGCAGTGATAAATCGATGAGCAAGAGCGGTAAATTATGAATGTTCCGGGGCTCGCCTCACTCTTATAGATGGAATTTTGAAACTGTAGTATGCGGCCCCAGGGTAGCAATTTACCGCAAGAGTATTTGTACCTTTTAAAATTGCATATTTGAGAAGCTATGAACTTTTTTCATGATTACAGTCCTTTGCTGTACGCATAATTGTTCTATTTTGTGTACAAACATAGTCATCGCATTTACATCCGGACTTAGCTCAATCAGAGCATGACTGCCATCGCTCATCATTCTGGATATGAATCATTCTTATGAATAATTTTTTCTTGTAGTTTAGAAAATCCACCCGATATTCGCCAGGGATGCCACTACATTTCGTGGGTCAACTATTTTTGTCTATATTATGAACGAGTATGATTAAAGAATACTCTTTCTGTTGAGTAACCTGACCCTGAAATTACATCAGGCAAGAAAATATCATTCAACAATTCAACCCGCCAGAAGCGGTATCAATCCCGAAATATCAATGTCATGAGTGTATCAATATTTGGGTATTCGTTTTTACCGCTTCAATGATTCCTTACTTAACTTCTCTTGAATAAATAAAATGTGGGTAATTGAAAGGCTTCACGGCTAGCAAATATTACATCATTACGGAATTTTATTCAACATTTCGAATATTTATGATGATAAGAAACTCGGAATCTTTCTTTAAGAAGAATAACGTGGTATGCGAAGTATCAAAATGTTTGAAAACAACAATTCAAATTTCAAATGAAGTATGAATCATACTATATGAAATAATATATTTCACGACAATGATGGTGACATGGCGAGGGAGGGGAGAAGAACGTTTTTCCCGGCGTGAATGTCCCTCCGAAAAAAAAAATTGATAAAATTTCTCTATTACCTATTAGATTGAACGGTAGTAAATGAAAGCTGATAGCAAAATGAAATTGATGGATTTTGTTCCTCCTCTGCATAACAGAAATATTTCTTATCATAATAATCAAGATTAGACACAAATGAATCAACAGATTAGTTAAATCCCTGAAAAATTATCGGAACTTATCGAATGATCTCATTCTATAATTTCTAATCAGGTGTCACGTGCTCATTCTACATTATTCGTTGTCATAACTTCTCCTCCCATCCTTACGCGTTTGGAACAATATTTTTTTTTTAACATTTATATGTTAAATTATTTGATGAATATCACTGAACCGAATAATGGGATGTTCAGAATAATCGTAAAATTGAATAATATGAAGAGAAGGATAAGTATCAATGGAGATTTGAGGTGCAATGAGAAAAGAAGATTAATAAATATATTAAAAGACAATGAAAGTTTATTAAATTTTGATAATATATTAATATCAATAGCACGACTGAAATTACAATAAAATTTTTAATTTTATTTCAAATTATTTTTTTAAAAACGCAAACATGAAGAAATAGAGAGACTAATATTAAACGAAGCAGATGATATCTTTGTCAATGAGATGTGGTGGGTAATGAGTAAATTACTCTCCTTCCTCACCTATTCACATATCAATTCTGTGGTCTCGAATCAGGATTACACGCCATTAGTGTGCAAGCAGCATTTCTACCAGTCGACAAACATGTGCACTCATTACACTCACTGTAGAACTGTGTATTTGGTGTACATTCTGACCCCGGTTCATAGCGAGCTTTAGAATATAAAAAAATTCCATGAGTCTTCTTTACTAAAAATGAGGGGGTGAAACTTTGGTAAATTAATTGTCAAAAGGGAAATACTTACGGCCCCATTTTTGAACCGATCTGCGTTTTTTCGAAGGTTCTGAAATACACTCCATCAGGGTACATACAGCTTCATTCGTTTTAAAACAGCTGCACACATTGCAACCCCTCTTATAAGCCTGTCCAGGAGTGCAACTCCCATCGGCGGGCACTGGAAATTGAAATTTGGTGAATTAAAATTATCAATAAATCATTATTAATTATTTTTAGTTCATGTTAGAGTGATCTCAGCTTAGAAGAAGTCACTAACAGACTTTTTATTGAGGAAATCTGACTAAACAGTAAAAGTACCTCTAGATAAGTTCTCATTAATCCAGTAGTTCCCGAGGCATATTATAATTGCACTGAAGAATTATGGGTCAGAATTTATTTTTTAGTTTTATCAGTGAGTAATCGGTCGAAAAATAATGGTATAATAGAAGGTAAACAGTATAAGAAAAATACGTACATTCACGAATTTCCTCCACTTTAACTTCTCTCTTGACTTTTGGTATTTCAGGAACCCTCAAGCTCCCATCTTCGTTAAACATTCCACGTGGACATCCCATCCTGGTACACGAAGCGTCATCACCGGTAGACGCACAAGTACAAGTATTGCAATAGTATTGGAACTTTGCACCTGGTGTGCATGATCTACCACTTGGATATAAAGTATCTTCAGTTTCTCCAACTTCTCTCTTGACTTTTGGTATTTCAGGAACCCTCAAGCTTCCATCTTCGTTGAACATTCCACGTGGACATCCCATCCTGGTACACGAAGCGTCATCACCGGTAGACGAACAAGTACAAGTGTTGCAATAGTATTGGAACTTTGCACCTGGTGTGCATGGTCTACCACTTGGGTATAAAGTATCTTCAGGTTCTTCAACTTCTCTCTTGACTTTTGGTGTTTCATGAACCCTTAAGCTTCCATCTTCTTGGAATATTCCAGGTGGACAGCCCCTTCTTGTACAGGAAGCGTCATCACCGGTAGACAAACAAGTACAAGTATTGCAATAGTATTGGAACTTTGCGCCTGGTGTGCACGATTTACCCTTTGGATATGAAGTATCTTCATCTCCTTCAACTTGTCTCTTTACTTTTGGTGCTTCAGGGACCCTCAGACTTCCGTCTTCATTATGGAGCCCAGGTGGGCAAGCCATCCTACTACATGCAGCATCACGGCCATTTAACGAACAGGTACAAAGGTTGCAATAGTATTGGAACTTTGCGCCTGGTGTGCACGTTTTATCATCTGGATATGGTGTATTTTCAGGTGATCGAAGAATATCCATAAGTGATGGTTTATCATCCGGCATAGCAGCAATAGCTAATGATGCAGTGTAACGAAATTAGTATAGCTGAATAATCAATGAATTTTGAATTGAGTGATAAACAAAAAAAAAATGAATTAACTTTGAAACTAGCTTTTAGTCAATTAACTAAAGGAAATAGAATAATTTCTGCAGATCAAATTTTTTCAGGATAAAAAGTTTTTATAAAAATTTCTCTACCTCACTCAATTTTGGGAATATTTCGTAACAATTAAAGTCGAGACATAATTGATTTAGTCTTACTGCTTTATTACTCAATTGATCTAAAAATAATATTAATTCCAAAAAAAACCCTTACCTGTAACGGCTACTGCGAAAATAAATGTTTTGAACATCATGTTCAAGATTTTGTTGCTCCTTCTTCTCAGTTAGTTCACTCTAGAAAATCTTTGCTTTGACTGATGATTCTCTGGGTGAGACATCGTAATTAAATACTTACGACTCCGTGATACTAGAGTGGGGGTCGAGGCCAATCAGGGATAAGTATGTATAAGTGGAGAGATTATCAGGGAAACCCAAATGCTATTTATCCATTGAATTGACGCACGTGGAAATCATCTGGTATTGAATAAGTTAATATTTAGATAATACATGTTTTAACATTGGTAACTGTCATTGAATGGATTTTTTAAGCTCTTTCCTAGTAACACAAATATTTTAATACTGTTTAAATACTTTTCTGGAAGTTAAACAAACCTTGAAATCTTTTGAATGGCTGTGCCACACTCAATATTTCACTCACATTTGCATTTGTTTGCTTACTCTGATTAGGAGTCGTGCGGGAATTACCGTACTTTCTCATTGTTAAGAATATTTTTGTCACTATTGATCTGTATCTGGAAATTTTGGTTCTTTTTGGATCGCATTTTTTTCAAGTGGTCAACATACTTGTTTTTTGTTATCAGAAAATTCTGTCCATAAACAATTTTTTAATCTACATTTTTTATCATTTTTCGATGCAATTGGCAGCAATTTTTTGAGTAAAAAAATCTTCTTCCGAGTTATCGGATAATTTGTTTTGGCTAAAGTAATTGATTAAAAATTATAATGCTTTTCTCAAGACTCAATGAATACTTCTGATGAGTAAAAAATGAAAAAATTGAGCCTAACTATCCTTAACAATCGCCAACAGTCATGACTTAATGAATAATGAATAGGAAAAATTGTCCGCAGCATCATTTTGATTCAAACAAAATTATGATTCACAAGAGGTGAAATAAATGAGTTAATTTAATGACATCTTGGGACATAATTGCACGACAAAATTTAATGTAATCACCTTTTTTTCATTGTAGAAAACTGAAGCTACGAAGAATATTATCACAAACTTTTTCTCTCCTTCTGGAATTCTTCGCGGAAACTAATGATATTATCGATTTATTTTGCGTTACGGCTTCGCTAATGAAACGTTTGTTGAGTTGCATTGGTCTGACTCCAGTAGCCAAATGGTTTGCACAGTTAAAGAATAAATACATTTTTTAATTTCAAATCTATTTCGAGCACACTATCCCTTCAATTTCCGTGAATTTTTAATTTTTCGAAAAAAATTTATTGTTTTTCAGTTCATGTTTTGCACAGTTTGGTATCTATGAGCAGTGTACTCTGCCATATGCTTGAATAGATTATTGCACTTGCAATTTATATTGGACTGTTAGAAAAATACTGGAAATTTCTTGACATTATCATTAATTCTGTTTTTTTTCTCTAAGTTCCGTTGAAGAAAGAGTTTTGTGGATGATATCGATGAACTATGTTAACCTTCGGTAATCTGGGCGATGATATTCAGAGTTTATCATACTTTTCACTATCATCTGCGCGTATTTCTACATTTCAATCTAGTTTTAGAAAGAATATATTTCTAGAATCATTGATGAATTAATTTTAACAATCAAATTTTGCAATACCGTAGATTTATAAAAACTGTTCGATATTGTCGAGTATAAATGAGCATTTGCGATGAAATTATTCGATTCGGAGAATGTTCCTCAAAAACGAACGAAACAAGATACGATTTTTTAAAAAATTTAACATGTCTAGCGAATGCCAAAGCAGATGGCATCATAATAATCGCACTGAAAGTCACCATCGCGTTGGCCATGTAAATATCATTTTTTCATCGAAAACCAAAATTTCGAAAATCTAATTAAGTGTCCATTATTATTTGATTTTTTTCACATTTCTCAGCAACAAAATAGGAATAAAACAATTATTGAAAAACCTCCTCAAAAAGTTCTAGATCATTTTATTGGTGGTTCAATGTTCTCTTCGTTGCTGGTTCGATCATTGATATGACACATTGATAAGTCATTAAGACACTTATTTGCTTGGTTAAACAGGTGATTCACGATGATTTTGGATTGTCAATGTTGCATCGAAGAGTCGAAGGATCATTACTGATAAATATTGATTCAGATCAACCTTGAAAATAATGTAATTTTATATTCAATTTCAATGGAAATTTTTTAGACCATTAATTTAAAACAAATATCGATCCAAACAATTAAAGAAATATCAAGGAAATTTGAAAAATTCATTTCGATAAATGATTCAAATTTTGGTATTGTGATAATTTCAAATAACGAGCATACTTATATTTCATTTCTGAAAAATTATTTTGAATTTTCGTGCATTTAAATCTTGTTTACAAGCTAATATTGATTTTTCTACTACGAATACTCTGGAAGGTTTGTAATTGAATGGAAATGTAAACAAATTTCGGGACATTAAGAATATTTGGAAATAGAACAAGAAACCTCAGTCGTTTCCCCGTTGCTGCCTAGGAATACTCGACTCTTGATTCATTGTTCATAATTATTGCATAATTTTTTTTTTTCGTGAATAGTGAAATTAACAGGTGTGTGAATAATAAGTGATAACTGAACTTCAATTAAAGATAAGATAATGATCAATTGAACATAATTTCGCTGATTATTTAAACAAAATTTGTCTCATGAAATAATCATTATTTAATCGTTTTCAACCTTCATACTTATTGATTATCTCCATTATTTTCTTTTAATTCTTCTGGAATAATCGACAGGGGGTAAATTCCTTTTTGTGCAATTAATTTATCAATTAATCGCGTCGATGCGTAATATGATAGCAGGAGAAAATATTTTTATCTTTGTAAATATATTTTGACTCAAAATTTTAAATAAAATTGAGTACGTGAGCTTGAACACGATAATGTATGTATAGATGAAGTTTCATCAGTTGATTGAAAGAAAGCCATTATTTCAACAAATTAATTGAAAGAGAACACTGATGAAATTAGAATAATCGCTAGGCACGAAACATCGAGAAAAATGGATGCGTCGAGTAAAATGGGATACGGGGCAAAATGGGATGAAATAAAATATATTCAATTTTACCGCCACTTTCCTCGTGAAATGAATGAGTCGATTTAAAAGGAAAATTCTTTCTGTTATTATTTTCATTTCAAGATGATTTCAATGTCAGAGTCTAGTGAGGATGAGACGGAATTGCAAACTCCGAGGTTTATTCGGAGGAATTCTCGCTTCAGTACGAGAAGCATCACACCTGGTACGTTGAACTGATTAATTAAATCAATCAATCAGTTAGTTCTTAATTGTAGTGGTTAATTGGGTAAAAACGAGATAGGAGAAGATCGGGTAATATGGAAACCTGAGGCCTGATGAAAATTTCAAAGAATTTGACTCTTTGCGATTTCTCAATTCTAGTTTGAATTCTCGTGAATCCTAGAAAAAAATTCTACACTCACTTTTTCGCTCATGTTCTCGAGGACATTACTACCAATTGATAATTTTCATTCCATCAATAGGAACACCATCATCTGCGATAAGTTCAGTAGTTTTTGGTCCAATTTCCGATGAAGTACTTCGTATATGGAGCACACTGCCTGAATCAGTGCGTTTAGATCCAAGCCTGGCTGCTATACAAAAAGAATACGAGAGAATGTCAAGTGTGGCTGAGAAAAGTAGAAGCTTAAATGTCCCCGTTGGCGATAGAATCGTTGTAAATATGTCTGTAAGCACTCAGCCATCACCCTCAAAAAAAATAGAACCAATCGAGGAAGAAAAGGCATACGAAATTGACGCACATGCACATGAACCTCGGCAAACTCCACTCTGTCGTTACACAAAGTTAATTCTTCTGACGTGTTGTTGGATCATTCTTACGATAATTTTAATGACAAAGAGTGAGATGCCACTAGAAATGCATCAAGTGCTGATACCAAATAATTCTATCCGCAATTACGCAATTTTTGGAGAACCTGTTAGTAATCGTGTATTTCTAGCAATCGAGGGTTCTCTCTTGCCATCACGCGGTCATCGATCTGATGCTAATTTGTCCACGTTTCATCTTGTCATCTGGTTCGAATATGAGGAAACTAATAGATCCAACGTGGAAAATCTTCGAACATTGCATAAAGTATTGACTCGTTTGCCAATTTAATGATAAAAGAAGTAAGAAATATTCATTTCTGTAATGGATTCATCCCTTAATTTTTCAGAACGTGTCTGATCTGTTGGTGATTCCTCTACTTCCGCCAGAACTGATGGAATTTTTTCCCAACCAGAGGAGAGAGAATGTTGTGGAATTGAAGAAAATCGAAGAAAGGTAAGAAATGGAGGAGAAACTTCTACTGAGTGGTCACCAACTTGATATAATTTCATTATAGTATTTCCTATTTGAAAATACGATAGTACAATTATTATTTATTGTATAGTTTTCAACATAATGCGCAAAATAAAAGTGACCCCTTTGATTTTTGGGAACATTACGATATCTCTTATTCAGGCTCTCATTCCGCTCTACAAAAGAGATCTCCATGAAAATTTTTCTATTTCGCTCACAATATTTACCGGAATATTATTCCGAATGTAACTTCAGATATTACATCTTCACTACTGAGAGTGGATCATTATATATATGTCGTTTGATTCGAATATCCATTTCACCCCACTTTCTATAATGATGAATATTACTATAATTTGTTAGAGAGGATATAATAGGTGTAACCCATATGAATCTATGGACGAATCTACCAACTAGCCTACCACTGTCCATTGGATATGATTTGTCTCCAATCAACACCGAAGATGGAATTGTTTATGCAGCCGTTGTTCTCCTTGGGCTCTATGTTCTCATAATTTTTGAGGTAAAATTTATCTCTCAATTTAATTATCGACATTTCCTATCAATCATTAGATAATTAAGAAAATTCATCAAGGTTGTACATCGAGCACTTGCCGCAATGTTAGCATCTACAATGTCTCTGGCAATCCTAGCAGTTCTCAATGAGGTAAATGGAAATTAAATAAACAAACAAAACGAGGTACGGCAATTTTTTGAAAATATGGTGATTTGAATCATTTCTAATGATTTACAGCGGCCAACGACGACAGAATTAATTTCATGGATAGACATAGATACACTTTTGCTACTATTTTCGATGATGATTCTCGTAGCGATTTTTGCAGAAACTGGAATATTTGACTACTTGGCTGTTTGTGCATATAAAGTAATTACCGAAAGAATTTTATTGAAGTAGTAAGAGAATACAAGTAAGTTAGAGAGAATTTTTTCGTAATATCTCTGAGTCTGAGGGGTGTAGAGTAATTTTTGTAATGACCTTTAAGTGAATTTTCACTCATGTTCTCCATGGGCTAATCATGTGAACTGTCCAAAATATTTTAATAGAATTGGGCAAGCTTGACAAAATAGTGACTTCATTGATTGAACAATCATTATCACTTCAACGTGAATGAAGGAATAAAGAACATAACAGGCAGATTGACAGGTACACGATGAACCCTGAAGCTGAGATAATTACCGATTGTAAAGGATTCCCTCAGATGGAGAGATATTTCAGAAAAACCGATCTGAGAGTATACTTGTCTCATCACCATTCGAATTTTCCCCCTATTCTCAATAAGAAAAAATACCAACTCGGCTTAAATTATATTATTGATTTCAGATAACTGGGGGTAAACTTTGGCCCTTGGTGAATACCCTGTGCTTCTTCACGGCTTTCATATCCTCAATACTGGATAATGTAACGACAGTCCTATTAATGACACCAGTAACAATAAGATTATGTGAAGTATTGGAAATAAATCCAGTACCAATACTAACAGCAATGGTGATTTACTCAAACATCGGTGGTGCTTTAACACCAGTCGGTGATCCACCAAATGTTATAATTGCATCAAATCATGATGTTATAAATGCTGGAGTAGACTTCAGTACATTTGTACTACACATGTTTATTGGTGTATTCATGGTTATAGCTGTGGTTTATTTTCACATACGTTTTATATTTCGTGATATATCAGTATTGGCATTTGATGAGCCACAGGATGTTCAAGAATTACGTCATGAAATTGCTATTTGGCAAAGAGCAGCTGCTAGTTTATCAAGTTATTCTAAAGATGAAAATTTGGTTCGTGAAACACTGATGAAAAAAATACATAGATTGGTATCATTATTGAAGAAGAAACTGATGACTGGTAGTGTTGCATTGGAAAAATATAAAACTACACTCGAAGAATTGCAGGAGAAATATCCAATTCGTGATAAATGGTTGCTCATTAAATCGGGATTCACATTGATTTTTGTTATTATATTCTTTTTCTTACACAGTGTACCAAATTTACACTTGTCACTTGGATGGACTGCACTACTTGGCGTATTGTTGCTCCTCATAATTGCTGATAAACAGGATCTTGATGGAATATTAGCTAGAGTAGAATGGAGTACACTAATATTCTTTGCTTCTTTGTTCATTCTCATGGAGGTAATTCAAGTCATTTCTCGCATAAGCCGGAATTTTATGCACTGTTTCTCGCGCAAGTCCCCACTCGCGCGTGAAAGATTCTCTAAGCACTAGAGTGGAAAAGTGCTACTTCATTCACGTTTTACATACATGAAGAAAAGGAATTTAGACGCAGGTTCTACCAAAAGAATTATTTGTAATTCTAATTAACATATTTTGTTTTTTTGAATACCTTTTTTTTTTGACTATTTCAAAAGTTCATTCATTCCAATTCGTCAGTTTTCGAGTAATTTAAAGAATTCGATGAAAAGATAGAACACATTTATCTCATTTCATCCCTTCAATACAAAATTATTTCTGTGGAGATATTTTATAAAATCTGATATCAAAATGAAATTAAATTTTTCAGGCACTTTCACGTATGGGATTAATTACGTGGATTGGAAAGCAAACCGAGTGGGTAATTTTGTCAGTATCCGAAGAATCGAGACTCGCCGTAGCAATTCTGTTGATTCTGTGGGTATCAGCATTTGCTAGTGCTTTTGTTGATAATGTTCCATTAGCAACAATGATGGTGAGAATTGCTACGAATTTATCGCAGAATGATGAGTTGGGGTTACCATTGCAGCCATTAATTTGGGCACTGACTTTTGGTGCTTGTTTTGGGGGTAAGCCGGATTTTTTCAATTTAATGATGTATTGAGAGAAAGGTGTGACGAAGTGAATTCGATAGATTCACAATTCTTCCTCTTCCAATAAAATATTTTGCGAGACAGGGGTGTATGACGAGAGAGAATTAGCACAGATTTTGACTGGTTTTATTAGAGAGCTCGAGAACATTTCTATGGAGCAAATGTGGACCTCTTTATTTTTTTATTTTTTTTTGTTTCAAATTCATTTTATTGTTTCAACATTTTCAATTCCACAAGATGTGTCTATTTTCAATTATCTCTTGGGACTCATTGCAGATAGAAACTACGGTACGATTCTCCATCAGAATCGGCCCAACAAAAGAGGTTTTCATATAAAATTTTGTGTATCTATTACACTCCGAGATATTTGTCACAAAAATTGAAGCTCCCAAAATCGACTCATCTAATTTCATTAATATATTTAATAGCGAAGAGGTAATGGAAAACAAGTTGAAAAAAGCGTTTCCCATTCTGCCGCAATTATTTTCAAAACGGCTGAGGCTAGAGGGAAATACGGAGAAACTTTTTGTGTGGAAAAGTTTTTGGATTAAAAAAAAACTTCTAGATTAATCTTCGTAAATTAAGTTAAAAAAAGAATAATTTTCGTAAACCTCCTTGTTTCCGAGATCTGATCAAAATAAACAAAGAGTAATTCATTCACTTTTCTTATTCACCACTTCACTATCAAATTCTTAAATGGGCCCCTCGGGCCTCTGATTAATCTGGTTGAATAGACTTGTTGTGATTTTTACAGGAAATGCGACTCTCATTGGAGCAACTGCCAATGTGGTCTGTGCTGGCGTTGCTGAACAGCATGGTTATCGTTTTACATTCATGCAATTTTTCAAGTAAAATTAAGACATCCAATATACATTTGTCAATATTTACATTCAATTATCATAACTTATAACGTCAATTATTAATTATTCATTTGCAGAGTGGGTTTTCCAATTATGATGACGAGCACAGCAACGGCCACTATTTATCTTCTCATCGCTCACGTGGCCTTCCACTGGCATTAAATTAGTATTGATATGGAAAATTAACACGTATATAAATTCTATGTGATTTTTAGATTATAATTTTTCCCAACACGTCGTTATGCCTAATGACAAAAAAATGATTGAGTCAGAGGGAAGTTGGAGTGAAATGGAATACATTCTGTCCTATATTCTATGTCCTATTTTCCATCAAGTATCACAGTTCTATATGTCTGAATTTCAACTTGACCTTCATCCGAAATTAATCGGATATTTTTCTCAAATCTCCTCCAGTAGTAGCGATGGAGATGATCCTCACAATAAAAACACTAAAATGCTTCTTCTCATTACTAGGGAGTACAACCATCGAGGAATATCTGATAACTTTGAAGATCTGGAGTATGAATACTCAAAAAACTAGAAGAAAATCGTTGGTGAAATGATGGAACCGATGTAATGTGTGATGCCTATTGTATTTGTATTCCCAGCCCTATTCATAGATTTTTTTTAAATTCTAATATTTA
>JABSMS010070525.1:0-20163 GCA_018902275.1 Aleiodes sp. PSUC_FEM 10030003
TAATAATGTTAAAAGTATATTATGAGATGCGAATTTTAGAAAAGAATAATCTTTTTTTCTTATGTTTTTTATTCACATAATTAGAAAAACAAATTGAGCAATAAATTTATTTAAGAAATTTTCTTTCATGTAAATTATGGAAAAGAGAAATTTTTACGGAGAAAATGTGTTCCCGGGAAATAGACTCAAAGAATCTAATTCTCCGTGAAAAATGAAATTTCAAGGATAATTCTGTCTTAACTAGAATTAAAATTGCGGTTTTGAAATTGAAGGGACATATTCATATTGAATTTTCAATTTCTTAACAGTTTATTCCTTCAAAATTGTATTATGTAATTTTTTCACGGAAATTTTCCGTTTCTCCAAGCGAAATTAATTTGTTTGGAAAATCCAACATATTCACAATTTCCCAAAATTATATTTTTCGTAAATTAATTTCAATCTCAATCATTATCGACGTTTTAATTAATTATAACTGAGGATAAATTGAATTGTTTTTCTTGACTCCTATAAATTCCCTGAAATAAAAAAAACTTAAATGAATTCGGGAGATGGGAATTCACTGGAAATGAAATTTCTTAGATTGAAACAATCGAAATGTAGTTCAGTATGCAATCACACAGGTACAAGAGGATGAGGCAAAATGGCTTATTGATTTTCCAGAAGAGAGAAAGAACGATTATATACAACTGAAAATGAAAAGAGGGAGGATAACAAGTGAAATAGAATGAAGAAGATAGGAAAAGTAAAGTGTGCAAGTGAGATGATGAAATTGAAGAAGAGAAAGAGAGAAAGATCGTGATGAATGTTGGCAGGTGAAACAAGGACAGATATTGTTCTGCAGTGGTGGAAGGAATTTATACAGTGGAATGGCAACACGAGGAGAGAAAGAAGAGGGTGAGGATGAGGATAGAGAAGAGAAAGAGAGAGAGAGGAGGGGAAGGCAAAACTGGATGGAATGACTAACGTGCCTCCAGAATTGAGTTCTTTGAAACGTTTCACGTCGCCATTTTGATTCTCTATGGAGACTGATTCTGCGCTGAGGATCGACATTAAAGATTCATGAAAAAAAAATTGACTTTGCTGATTTAAAAAAAAAATTAATGACGGAAAGTTTTTTTTAACTCAACAATCCTTGAATTTCAAAACATTTAATTATCTAGACAAAAAAAATTTCTCGTTCTTTTATAATTCAATGAAATGCAGAATGTTTTATTGTTCATTGTGAAGGAAAATAAAAAATCTCATAGAGTTTTATTCATAATATTGGTCATACTTTTGTCATTCATATTCAACCGAAAAACGTAGTAAATGATAAAAGTTTTTGAGAGACACGGGGGATTATGCAGGCACGTGAGAAAATATATTGAAATCAAAATGCCTCAGGGGAGATACGAAGGTACAGTGGCAAAGCCGCCAAGGGCGAATGTCAATTGAAATAGCTCAGCAGAATGAAAAGTACCCGGAGGCTTTTTTAAATAAAAAGAATAATAATAAAAAATTAGAGTACTCGACGTTTCAAAATTCAGTGAAATTCCATTCAATTAATCGTGAGCGTATCTGCAATGTTTTTTTAGTCCTTTCATATTTTTTCCCTTCCGCTTTTTATGCCTCGTTGAATTGTGAAATTTTTACGATACCTTTTTTTTAGATTTGTTTTCAGTTTATTTGATCATGTGAATGAGAAATGATATTTGGAAAAAAATGGAGAATGTAGAGGAAAATGATTATTCGAGATTCTCTATTATCTGCTTTATCACAGTGTCTATCTATTCATTGTGCGTGAGCGAGATTATATGGCTCGGGCTTAATTAATTCAAGACTCATCTCTAATTGGATAATACACATTTAATAAATTACAATGAAGCTTGAGAATTATCAAGTACATTGTTAAATTGAATTCAAATTTCTTTAGAATAAAATTTCATTAATTTGAGTTAATAAAATAATTGAATAATCTAAAAATAGAATGACTAATGTCAAACTTGAGACCAAATTTTAATGAAATTAGGATCGAGTTTTAGAGGGGAAAAAAAGGGATAAAGTTCCAGGAATAACTGACATTTACCCTTCGCAAAATTCACTTAACAAGTACCCAAACTTCCTGTTTTCCGCGAAACCCAATTTTACGATATATAAATCAAACTTCGGAGTCAACGAACTGCACGAAACACTTGCACCAAGTCTCATCACTAAAGTAAATCAAGCAAGGCCTTCCCCTCTGCAAACTGAATCAATTAACTTCCCTTTCACCCCTACACCCACCGCAGTCTTGATTCGTTCAAATTATTCCATCAATTAACGGAAGATGTCAGAATCAGGAATAAACCACCAATTCTAATTGTGTTTTGATAATTTTGAAATAACTGAGGGAAGCTTTTTTTGAATAATAATAGAGTTGAAGGATTTTTTAATTTCGATGGCCCTCATAATTCATGTGGTCCGTTCAATTTTCGATTATTCTCCCAAGCCTTCTAAACATTTCGTCCCAAATTTCCTCAACTCCTCAATAAATTGACAAAAATGAAAAAGCTTTATCAAAACAAAAATTCCCCTTTCCTTTGAATAAATTAGAAGAGCAAAGTTATAATACTTTCACCGCAATATACGAATTCCTTGTTACTCAATAAATGGATGGTAGCTGTAGTTCAATTCGATCGCTCATAAAACGATTTAAAGCCATGTACAAACGTTTGGTATCGTAAATAACGGGTCTACACATACACAGTTCGTCCTGTGGCGGAAACTAGGTAACCCCCTTTAGCCACAAACATTGTATCTATATACCTGTCCGTATATAAATTATATCGCATGAAATCATGACGAGATCATGACTGATACGGGCCCCCACAGTAAATTGTTAGTTTATTTTACAATTTATGTTTTGTAAATTTTTCTAAGCGTCTCCCGTTAACTTATATCTAATAGAATCAATCAACCTCCTTGGCATGTGTGTTAGTACCTGGTATTTATTGGATTAGATATTTTATTTCATGCAAGCATTTATCAGCAAATATTTTTTTCATTTAAACGTAACGTTTTGAAATTCAATCGTAATCACACCTTTCTCCAATCCGTTAAGTTATAGTTTTTTTTCTCGTATGATTTTCTGGTTGAATTTAATGATCACGATAGACATCCTTCCGCGTTAGCCATATACATCACACCATTAGACACAGATATTCGTTGCAACGAATTCTTAACTGTATCAAACGAAGTGAAAGTTATTTCAATGTTTGCAAAGTCTTGTAACATCCAAACGACTTTTAAATCTTTTTTCCCTTTTTTATTCTATTATTTGGAAAAATGAGAGCCTCCAACGTAAGAGAGTTTCACTTGTCATTTATCTTGACAACAGTCATCGATCATGATCCATTGATTGGCACATCCAAGAAATAATGAAGTTTTTCTTCATAAATTTTGAAACGATCTTTCACATAAATTCATTAAAAATGATTCAGTAATTATAAAGTCTTTGATGTATAGTTTGAAATTCACGTAATCATCTGATTCATTAGCATAGTAAATGAGAATTCAATGCTCTTGAATAATTAATGCCCGTCTATTAAAGATGAAGTTCTAACATTCAATATTACTTGAAAACATTTCTAGAAGAAACAGAATAAATTCAGCTGATTATTATTCAAATTTTTTGTCTGTTTCCTTCAATAAAAAAAAAATCTCGTAATTTAAAAACCAATGTCAATTTTTATTTTTTCCCCCACTGATTTATCAGAATATTCACGTAGCTCTTATTTTCCTTCTCTCATTCGCTGCATTCAATTCCATTCGTTGAAAATTCAAAATGCAAATTTCCCCCCATTTTGTTCAAATATTTATTCGAACAATTTATTTCCACTGTTTATTTAGAATTACGAATTCGTATTATTTCTTCAAATATAACTTTTATTTTTCACCCACTATTCTATGGTGACCGAGTGATCGTGAAATTCACCCGAGGGAATGAATCAGAGAGAAGCGATGGAGAATGAAAATGGAGTGATACATGGGACAATCCCAAGTGTATTGCGACAGGATGTTCTACAAGATATGTGAAGACGGCAAACGACAAACGTGCGTACACCGGGATTTTCTATTGTACATTGTACTTTTCAGAACAAGATCATGATATGTGGCGAGTAAAATACATTCTCTAATTTCTGCGATTGAAGTTTAATGGATTTAGTGTTTCTTTTTAATGGAATAAATCGTTCGACGGTTCAACGTTTCCAAGTAAAGAACAATAAAATGAAGGAATTATCTCGCAATTGAATAAGCATTTCCTCCGTTCTATGTTTGAACGGATTCTGCACTGTTAAAAAATTATTATTTGAAATTCAGCGAAAAAATATTGAAATATTTAACGAACTTCAATAAGCTTGAAATTTCACGAAATTTATTTTTTGAGAATTATCGATACTTTTATTCTTATGACGTTCTTCTACTTTTGTTCTTCATTTCATTCGCGTTCTTAGAACATTCTCAGGACCAGAAATGACAACGCAATTTCTTTCCCTTCTTTAATTTTGTTCTCCCTGAAATATACTTTTAATTATTGAAATAATTTTTCGGAATAAATTATTTACTTGAGAATTGATTAATTAATCTCCTTTTTTCTCGTTGAAAAAAAAATCAACACTACTTCATCATTTTTTTAAAATCTTTATTTGAAGTGTTTCAAAATAAAACCGAAAAAAATCAACAAAAACAAGAGTTTCATTTCGTGTTATTGAAGAAGGAGAAGAAGAGATTTCTTTTGTTACTTCAGTGTTTGTTGCACAGTTAAAGTTAGCAGTGGCTTTCGTACGTGTATAATCTTTGCACGTGTGTATACCTGACCTTGGCAGTAAGGAATCCGGTCTAACAACCGTGGATCGACACAATCCACTGGCGTAAAACCTCTGGTAAGGTCTTTTATATAGGCCCTTTTTCTTCTCTCTCTTTCTTTTTTTTAAATCATTTTAAGGTACTTAAGTTGAATAGAATTTTATTGTGAGAAACGTTCATTAAGAATTTGATGAAATTATAAAGAAATTTTTTATAATTTCTCAGCGAAAAAAAAAGTAGAATTTCAATTTTCTCATTTGAATTTTTTTCACCTAATTGCAAATTGAATGCTGATGTAAAAATTGAAATGATTTGCGTTGAGAATTAATGGTTTTTTTCTTCTTTCTTCTCCCCTTTGGTAATTCCTCCTCTTTTTTTCCAACATAATGGATTTTGTACCATGTCCAGAACTCGGTAAAAATTCATTTGATGATGGTGAAACATAAATCACGAAATTCGTTCCAGTCGTTTTTTCCCCCTACCACCTTTATTCGACTTCTTGGGAGAAGAAATGTCTTCGTTAGGAAACCATAACGGGACACAACGCTGCGATTGGGGGAGAGAATGAGATTGAAAGAAAGAGAATAAATATAAAAGAAATTGGGAATGAAAAGGGATGACGATTAGGGGATTAATAAGATGAAAAAAAAGAGATGAGGAAGATGAACGTGACTAATAGTACCGCGTGTGTTCACATCATGTTCAAACCTTTCGGGCCTCATCTTTTGCGTATACAGGTAGTCAGGTGGGGGTCTCGATAAATTCTTTGAATAGCCAGACAAGAATAAAATGAGATAGACCAGTGATTCTCAGTATTTAGAAAATTAGTTCTTCAATTATTATTATGCACTATTAGAAAATTGTGGTTAAATTTTTCGCGTTATTCCTGGAAATTTCAAACAAATCACAGTCTCACGGAAATTTCAGGGGATCTCGTTATTGTTAATTCAAGTTTTCTATTGATTTTTGAGTAATTCAACCGAAACATTAATGTGAGTTGTAAATTTTAGTTCAATTATTCCGTGAAAGCTCGGTAAAATTCAAGAAAAATTCAGGGAAAAATAACGGAATTTACGTCATTTTGGTTCTTAATATTCATGTTCAATTGAACATCGATGAATGCTGTAAATTTCAGGTCAATTACCCCGTTCAAATTCTGTTGATCAAGAGGAATTGAAGGGAAAATAACGAAATTTAGTTTATTCTGGTTCTAAATATTTATGTTTAATTAAAAACTTAAGTGGTGAAATTTCCGTTTCATTTGTACTTTGAGACTCAAGAATTCCCTTGACTTTTATCTAAAATTTTGAAATTTCATAACCATCTTCCCATAAAAACAAATCGAATGTCACGCTCAAGGAAATGACCATCAAATTGTCCATGAAATACTATTTCTTTTCTAACATTATCACTATTATGACAGACTTTTTTTTCACGATTTTTCACAAAGAAAATGTTTTTCAATTTAAATTTTCAAAATTTCCCGCTCTTTTGCTGACGTTGTCAAACCTTTTTTCAATTTTCAATTAATTCCGAATTAATCGAGTGATTTTTTATAAATTTTTATCCGACATACTGTAGAAAAAAAAAAAGGAAAACTTCGGGGCTATGTTTCGTTAAGCGTTTCGATTCATGATTCGGAATCTCGGTTGGTCACCTGATAAGCCTCCTGGCTATTTATAACTCTTAATCGTGCATCTATATCCGGCAATCGTTTGGACATTCGGTCTCTGGGCTTCAGATAACAACGTTAACTAATCTTCCACTCTAACAATTAGCCTATGTTTTTTTGTATTCTGAATTCTGATCGATATAACAGCGACTGCACTTTTGCAATTTTCAGTGATAAGGAAGTCATTGGATTTTCAGAAAAAAATAGATGCCATTGAAAAGTTCGGAAAAATTTCCCTGGAAAATGCTATAATAAAATCCATTTCACAGCGATATTCTCCGAGATAATGTGAAAAATTGAAATTGCTAACAAAAATGTTCTTTTAAATATCTTATACGATTTCTTTTATATTTTCCCTCTGCAAAATCACGAACACACTTCCCTCACACTGGTCTTACGAATCCCCGAAAAACTCCTTGAATATATGTAAAAGCCTAAGGGCAGGAACTATGTACATAGATTTTTAGTAATAGCATGTAAATATTTGTTACGCTGTTAATGTAATTCATGTTAATAAATATTTTAAAATTAAATGAATTCAAATTCTCTCAAATATCTGAAAAACTATTGTACCAAAAAGGATCACTCTATAGCATTTTCTGGGGTAAAATTCCTCGAACTTTTCAATGAAATCGAAAGAATTCGAAAATATCACGGAATTCGTTCCCTTTCGAAGAAAAATTATTTCGTTTATTATCACTACAAAAAAGAATCGTTAAAATTTTATTTAGAGACGAGGAGTACGTGCAAAAGTGGAGGATCCATGTAACCTTGAGAAACAAGTTCCCAAGAGATTACGATAATAAAAGAAAAACTAATGCATGGAGCATATCGCGAAAAAGGAATGACAAAAAGAATAAAATATAAAGAGTGAATAATCATAATATACGAGAAAAGTTGAAAGTTCTCTTTTCTCTTGTTTTATCCACCACTTCATATGAAGAATTCAATGAATATCGTATAAAGAAACACTCAGAATGTCAAATGCGCATACATATCATTAGTTATGCATGCATAAAACAGTACCGAACAAGAGTAAAGTGAGGGTATATCGTTTTCACTTCATGTATGTAAAAATTTTATACACTTAAGATATCAGATGTTACACTGTCTTGAATCTTTATTTTCTTTAATGAATATAAATAAGCGAATATAATGTGATAAATTTCAAGTATGAGTTGTAAAATTAAGTGAAGTCGGCGGCTGACATTAATTGAATAAATCAATTTAATAATTGCCTCCCAACAATTGAATTTAACAGAAGATAATTAATAATCGTTGAATTTTTTCTTTCGATAAAATTATTCCGAAATTTATAAATAACGCAGAAAACAGAATTTTATTTATCGAAAAATATGCAACAACGAATTATGAATACGCAAATTTCAAACTCATTATTGAGGAGAATTTCTTCGTGAATTCATGCAGAATGTGTTGGCTAAAGTGGTGAATTTTTCAAGTGCACGAGATGAATATTATCCAAATGGATTTTTAAACGTTCACTCAAACCGATTTACCATCATAACGTTTGTAACGGTATAAAATCCCCACTACCATTGCCACTGTTGTCGGGACAATGAAAATATACATTTTATCTTTTTGTTAAGTTTATGCTGTATGTATATGTGTATACTGAGTTATAAGATCCAAATGTTAAAAACCAGGAAATAAAGTATGCAAGTGCCACACACAAGTCACAGTTTCTTATTCTTGGTACATATAAATCTTTCTAACCGATGTATTCACTGATCCTCGGAGATTTGTAATGGCGCCTTGTTTACGTTGCCCTTTTGTTTATGATCATTGTTCGATTTGTTAATTTAATTGAATGGAATATTTACGGAATTTCGCGTTTCCATTTTTTTTTGGATTAATTCGAACGGAAAAATCATAAAAAAAATTTCAACTTCTTCAGTTTCTAAAGAATCTTATAGAAGATAAGTGGACCAATGAATGAACAAGTACCATTCAATGACCCGAGTTTGTTTTTGAATGAAATAATTACTTTTAATTTCAGTTTGTGTGTTTTTTTTCGTTTCGAAGCAAAATATTCCATAAAAAAATTATTTTAATTAAGAAAATATATGTTCATTCACTGGTAAAATTGTTTTTCTTGTACAAAAGAACTGTATTGTGATATATTCGCATAAAAGAATTTAATGTTCCTTTTTTTTCTAAGCTGCACTAAATTTTTAATTAATTATGATTAATATAATCTTTAACTCGAGTGATTATCAAATTATCAATAATTTATGAATTACTAAATGGTCTTAATCGTTCATTCATTGGGCCGTTTACCCTAAACTGATCTCAATGTGAAATTGACTCATGGCATTTTATTACCCCACTGAATTCTTCCAATTAATTCTCGGATTAATTGAATCATTAAAAAGAATGATCCAATTAGCCACTTTAATGTGGATTAAGGATGTCAAGAAATCATTGAAAAAGGAAATTCTCCACAAAACAAATTTTGTGAACATACAAAATTTACAATTGAATAGTTAAAGAAATATCCAACAATTCTGGAATATTAAACACAATTATATTTCTCATAATATTAATTCAGTGTGCAGTAAAATGCGTTGGCACACCTGCTGCGAACACCTGAGCGAAGAGGAACGCATCAACCGAGGCCATTCAACCCACCTGGGGATCAGCCGAGAGAGTGAGAATGATGATGCGGGGGCGTTCAAACAAAACTTTCTCTGATTTGATAAATTCCAAATTGAGATAAAAAATGTTGAGCAAAAAAAAAAATCAAAATTCATTGAAATGTAGAAATGTTCAATTCTCGTGTTACGAAACCATTGGCGAAAGAATTATGTAATCAAGTATTATTTCATTACGATTTTCTTTTATTTAAAAAAATACACGAGTGGAATGAATCGCTTCATAGCATAATCGGAAATCTTAATGGCTGACTAATGAAGCCATTTCTACTTTCAAAAAAAAGGGGGAAATCCTCTGAATACCATCATCTTCTCATTCAACTTAGGGCCGTAGAGAATTGATTTATTTAATAATTGAAAATAAAGGAAGAGAGTGAAATTGTGAGTCAAGTGGTCTGCGGTTTTGCCTGCTCGCGTGTTTAGTCTACAACATAAAAGCTCACTTGAAACTAATCTTAATAATGGTCTGACGAGCCACTGGTTTTCCCTGGCTCTTCAAATACCACCACTTGAAATGAAAGACAAGAAGCTTCAACAGATGAAAAGGATTTTTATCCTTCTCAGCATCTCGAACAGTACCCAATTCAATATTGATTTTATCGCTTATTCTAGAAGTAAAAAAAATGAAAAGATTTCCGCTTTTTTTGCACAGGTGTATAGTTGGAGTATCAAGGTATTATGCGAGTCTCCTCTCTTATGCTATAATCCCGTGTAGAAATTCAAGCCTCCTCTTTGAGGAAAATCCGACTATAGCGAACTCAAATCCGAGTTGAGCGCGTTGCCGGACTTCAACAGAATTTTAGTGCATAAAACCACCTGAGTTTTGAGTGGAGAGATTTCGTCGAATGTTGGTCGTGACGACCAGAAGTACTTCATCGTGAATTTTATTTCAAAAATTAATTCTGACGGTTGAAGATAGCATTTCTTCATTTCAGTTACGCATTATTGGTCTAAAAATTCACTTTGTGATATTAGTTATTCTCAAGATGGAATTGAGTGGAAGAATTTCTACGTGAAATGTACTTTCTTATTTTGTATTTATTCATAATATCATATTTTTTAACGTTTCTGAGATTTTTGAGATTTTTTAATTTTCTAGCTTGAGAAATATTAATTAATGAACATGACATTGAAGTGCGTGTGAATTAATAGTTGTTATACGATCCCCGCAATAAATCTGCATTCTACACGAAAAATACCACTGAATGAAGGAAAATTATTCTTGAATGAAAAAATCATTTCTTATTATTCGTTTTATTTTTTGCCATTTTTCTTCACTTTAAAGCAAAATCTATCAAAAAAGAATCACTTCGATGCTTATTATTTCCATTAGAAACATTTCTATGAGAAAAAAAAACGTTCATTCACTGGTAGAATTGATTTTTTTGGTACAACTGTATTTTAATTTATTCACACAGAAGAATTTGATTTTTCATTTTCTTTCTAATCTACAGGGAATTTTGAATTATTTATGATTGGTATCATTTTTAATTTATGTGATTATCAAGTTTTTCAATAATTCATGCATTACAAAATGTTCGTAATCGTTAATTCACTGCACCGTTTACTCTAGTTAAAAAAAATAAACACAAACTCTCTCGTATAATAACATGAACGCGATTCATCAACTCAATTTTATGCAAATATTGTTAAAAAAAAATTCGAAATTTGAATGTTCTCTTCTTATTTATGAGCATGCCTAATAGTCTCACTCTTTCACTAATAAACAAACCAATTCTACATTCGGTAAAACAATGTTTATAATTAATTATCGGGTTCATCTCCATTATTTGAATTAAAATTATAATTCTTCATAGAGAAATCGCGATTTGACAATAACTCGATATTGTTAATGACTTCTCCAATTTCCCTATAAAAAATTGCAATATTAAATGTTTAGAATCATCAATAAATTTAATTTTCCGGTACTTCGAGTCATGCATATACATTGTCATAATTAAATAATTATTTCAAATTTTTTTCATCATTAAAAAAATGTTTTAAGTTCAATTACAGCTCCTAGAATATATTAGATTTGACCTTTCATTTCTATTCTTAATTTCATCGCGATATGAATAATTAGTTAAAAATAAACGTGACGGATATGGAACACACCAGGAAGAAGGAAATGTCAAATTTACGCCAAGGGCCATTGGAGACTAATCTACTTACCGACTTGTCCCTCTGTTTTATCGACTGAACACTATCGCGGTAACCTGAGGGCGATTTCTCTCGAATTTTTCCTCATCTCCGCATCAGAATATTAATGACTCCTATAATTCATAGCTCAGGTTATTGATGGGTCACGTCCGGGATGACACGTTATCCCTCTCAGATTTTCAGTCTCGCTGAATTCTATTCTCGGATATTATCTAATATCTTCAGCTCCAAATGACATTTACTATCATCTTAAAATTTAATATCATTTAAAATCAAATAAATTAAACTATTCTATCGACGAAAAAAAAATCATAATTCTATAAAATTGTTGAAAAAAAAAGTCAACGTTCTTTTATTATTATTCTGTCAATGGAATTTCATTATAGCTTGAAACAAGTTTTTAATTATTTTAATAGACACTCAAGTATTCTCTCTCGATGGGGAAACGAAGAAAAAAAAAAGAAATTGTATACAAAGTGGCAATAGAAATTCTTCAAACTGGTTATTAAAGTCCTCAAACTTTTATCTCCCTTCAGTGATTACAACTTTGATGACGGAAATTAAAAAGAAATTCTCTCAATAATAATTTTAAAAAAATCGACATTTTTACACCTGCAAGACAATCCACAAAAGATTTTTAAATGTTTTTTCATTCATCTCTGTTCTTTTTTTATTTGAGTCTCGTAATTGGCAGGTTTGTGTTATATTCCGGTGAATTTTCGGCGTAGACAGAGGCCAACGATAAAAGGTGCAATAAGAGAGAAAGAGAAATCGTAAATCCCGAGGATAAAAGGCTATGCACACTGTTTTCGAGGCATTCGCTACTGTTAGGGGGCTCCAGAGTGAAAGATACTTTTTTTCGTTGAATTTACGGGTTTTTGAAAATAAATGAAAAAAAAAACCGCATACCTCGTGGTCTTTTCGTTACGACTAATGGGGGACCCGGTTGGCATATATCGAACGCTTAGATCTACCCTGAACTCACGAATCTACATTGTCCTTTCGTAAAGCATGCAATAGTTTCCAGAAAAAATGTAAATATTTTCGTTGAAAGCGAAGAAACAAAGGGCAATGAAAAAACGGATTTTTATGGACTAAAAAAGTTTTTGATGAATAATGAGAGAATGTTCTCATTATTGACTTTTATTTGTCGCTCTATTCATGGTTCTTTTTCTAATTAGTTCGTTAGCAGTAAAAAAAAATCAAATTAGTTTCGAACCAAATTGAAGCGCATTGAAGGCGATGAATCAATATTAATCAAGAACGTGAAGCAATTTGGACCGAATTCATCGCTAACCTTCCTGGTGCGAATTAAAAATTTCAAGATGGTTTCGAATTGAAGCAAATTGAAGCACATTGAAGCCATTAAAACCACATCCTCATGATGAAGTTGTAGAGGAAGATAAGTTTGAAAAATTAATTATCAGGTTTGTGGAACTTTTCTGAGCTTTTTTTGTCGAAAATGAGTGAAAATTGGACTGCTTTAATGATCTAGTTTTAATAGAATTAGTAATTTATTTTCCGGGGAATTTTTATTGAAGATTTGAGTTGACAATAATTCTGGCAATAACCAAAAATTCATTAATTTTTCTATATCGATAATGAGATAAAAATTTCATTTCATGAGAGCTGCCGCAATGGAGTCGAAACGTTGGAAAAACTTTTATTAAATTAATAAACGCTACATTTACCGAAGAGACCGTTAATTAATTATTTGATTTGTAGTTGACGCAGAAATTTTTAATTTTCAATTGACGAAAATGATATTGTTCAGGTTTTTTCAAAAATGGTTACGACGAACTCTACAGTGTTGAAAAAAATTCGTTATCAATATGTACATAAATTAAGAAACGGAATTTCAATTGTAGTGAAGACAAAATTGTCTTTGAAATTTCGTTCTTCATGAAAAATTCAAGATATGATTATTCAGATTCAATAAGCATAGGAATTCTAACAAGCACTCTGAATTCTCAAATATGAATGGAAAATTAAATAATGTATGAATGTGAATTCTCTATTAATCGAAAATTCAACGCGATTAAGTCTTGAATTTTCATGAATTGCCAAAAATTTCATTTATTCTCTGAATAATCCACTTTAAATATTGACGAAGAATCTTAATTTAATGGGAATTTGATCGACAATTTCCGATGAAATGTCGAATCTTATTCTAATATTTTCACATTGAATGAATTTTCAAGAAATAAATTTCCTGCAATTTCAAGCTAACTGAAGGTTGTTGGATATTTTAATGCCTTCTCCGTTGAAATTTAAATAATAATTTTCGATCAGTGTTCTGAGTCTGTACATGAGAGAAAAACGAATTTTTGTCAAGAATATTTTTACTTAGAAATCATCGACGAAAAATTTTCTGGAATTGAAATTGCTCCAACTCAGATTTAACATTCTTTATTTAATAGTGAATTCAAATTTTCTTAGGAAAAAATAACAAAATTTAATTAATTTTGTTTCTCAATATTGATATTCAATTGAGAATTCAAGTGAGTGGTGGAATATTCGTTTCACTACTTGAGACTCACGAATTCCCTTGAATTTTACCAGAGACTTGAAATTTCATAATCATCTTGCCGTCGAAACAAATTAAATTTCACGCTCTTGGAAATTACTATCAGATTGCCCATGAAATTTAATTTTTTTCCTAACAGTGTTCTTGAGATCTTTTCCAATGTTTTTATACTCATTAATAATTTAATAGTTATTTATTATGTTAAAAAAAAATGAAAATTCAATATAAATATGCAGATTAAATATCAAAATTTTAATTCTAGTTAAGACAGAATTATCTTTGAAATTTCATTTGTTATGGAAAATATCAAGAGTTATATGATTTTTAAGATTTGATAAGCATTGAAATTTTAAGAAGCAATCTGAATTTTCAGAGGCAAAAGAAAAATTAAATAATATATGACCTTGAATTTTCTATTAGTCGGAAATTCAACGCAAGAGGGCCTAGAATTTTCATGAATCGCCTAGAATTTCATTTACTCACTGAATAATCCACTTAAAATGTGCCTAAAAATTCATAATTTAATGGAAATTTTACCAATAATTTTCACTGAAATTTCATTTGAATATTTTCATATTAAATGAATTTTTAAGAGATATATTTCAAGTTAACTGAACTTCCTTAAATATTTCAATATTTTTTCGTTGAATTTTCAATAATAATTTTCTAACATTGTAATACCTGAAATTATATTTTTCTCTCTGTGCTTAAAATTCACAACAATGTTTTTTTGATATTTTCCCTTGAACTTACGTATTGTAAAGATATTCGCATGAAAATCAACATTCCTTTACTCATTTTATGCTCAGAAACATAAAAAACTATTTCTCCAATGAAAATTAATGTTTCAACGAATATATGTTTGAAGTTTACTTATAAAACTCACCAAAAATTGTAGATAATGACTTTTAATTAACCACTCACCTGAAACAATAAAAAAAAAGATAAGAATTTCAGCTGTGTAACTCGCTCACAGCCTTGAGATAAATTTAATTGAAGAATACACAATAATTCTATTCCTCTCGAAATTAATTCTCACAGTTGGAGAAATACTTATTCATAACAATTTATTTTTCAAATTAATAAAGAAATATTGTATTACCAATAAAATCGTGATATATAACCCTCATCGACTATTCATATTATGTACAACGATAATTGCAATGAATTATAAAATATCTATCCATTTACTGAATGTGTATGTGTACGTTTTAAATAAATAATGTATACTGAGTGGACTAATGAACGCTCGGCTATTAAAATTTTAATCAATAATTCCATGTACGGTTTGTACTCGTAAATAAATGTCAATAAAATCCCAAATGACTCAATTTACAATTTAAAAAATTAAATTGGATTAAATGGTTTATATTTATGTTGTTTTCTCCCATTTTTAATTAGATGAAATTCATGGACTATTCCTCGGGGAAAAAAATGTTTCACCATAATAGTCAAACATGTAGGAAACTGAGTAGACAAAAACTCGTAACAATTTAGAATTTAACCGAATCCTGAAGTAAGTACATTTTTCACGATCTTTTTTTCCAATTAAAATAAAATAAATATTGACGATAAAATACGACCAATCCACATGATGAATTATTTTCCCTTTCCAAGCTGTATAAAATGACTTTTTTTTATTTTTAAGATAAAAATAATATCGTCGCCGTAGAATGAAAGGGGCGCGAGTGGAATTGTTCAAAGATCTCCAGGAATATTTTTTTTCCGAGAAAATAATAAATTATATACTTTTGTCATTTATAAAGGAAAAATGGCAATTACGCCTCTTTGATTCTACGCCGACAACATAAACGCGGAATTGCCTCAACTGACTGCGGAATGAGACAGAGAAGGATGAACAATGCACGTCAATCAAAATTACCCAACAATTTCACGGAGAATTAGATAATTCCTCCTTCATTAATTATCCACCTCAACTATTCTCCAAATTGATCCGAAAATTCAGAATAAAAGCTTCACCCAATACTTCAAAGCAATTCATTCTCATATACCTACGATAGAGTTCACTAAACCGTTTTGAGTTGACAAAATTTCATGAAACAATTCTGACAAACGTTGAGTGCCTATTGAAAATGTCGATAGTGACAGTAGGAAAAGCCCAGCAACAAGTTGAGTATATCGGTGTGCGGTCGCACGCGCCCGATGATCCACTCTATTCGCATTAAACGCGGTATGTGTTGCACAGCAGCGTGTGCTCACTCACCAGCGTGGCAAAACTCTCCCCCTGCCCCTCATTCGCTGCCTCTCTCTCTCTTCCTCTCATGTATAAACGTGAAACTCTACAGCGTCGTTTGAGTTCACAGCTATTGCTCTGTGTGTTGGCTTGTGTATCATAATATAAACCTACCCACGTACACGAATGAAACGAGGCGCGAGTCCCTTGTCAGTTTATCGGGCTTGTCGTTGCGTGTGCTCTCACTTCTCTCTCTTACTCTTTCTCGCTCACTCTTACTCTCTTGAGAAAAGAAAGAGATGGATAGAAACGGTATAAACGCCCGCCGGGTGTCTACTTCAACAAAGTAAAAGAGGATACGGTAGTAGTAGAGATGGATAAAGAGAGAAGAAAGTACGAGGTCGCGTGCCACGTCCCAGACTACTCCTTGCGACTTATCCCCAACTATACGCTATATAACCGTATAAGAGACACAACAGTCAACAAGCCATTTCTGAGTCTCTGGCTCAATGGTGACTCTAACCCAACGGGAACACGGTTCGCAGTGGGATAGGTTGTGGTGGCTAGCTCAACGTTACGTCTGTGTCATGACATTCACACTTGTTTTTTTATTCCTCTAAAATCACATGTAAACATGTAACTTCGAATGCTTTTCTTACTAGGTTTATTATCTTCGTTTGGCAATAATAGTTTAACGACTTTTGCGCAATTATTTAGTGACTGATGAAGAAAGAAATCTTTATTAATGAAAATTTATCACGGTAATAAATTAAGGATTCAATTAACGGAAGAATTTATTTTTTTTAAATTACTTTAGTACAGTGACTTTCTAACTCGTCGGAGAGCACAGAAGACTGTAATGAGGCTTTTCACGAATTTTGAATCTCGCGCGCTTCATCCAACCTTCATTACTCCCTTCAGTGTCGCTGGAGAGGGACAATGACCCCGGCGTCCCGCGAGATTGGGAGTCCCACACTGTTATTGACGAGCAAAGTTAACTTATCACCTGTAATAATTCAGTTTATAATTTTTTTTGTACAGTTGAACAGTTGAAATACAAACTCGTCTGTTTCAGACGTTGATAACAGATAGCCAGTGTTTTTGACGGAATGTTTTATATTATTTACACGTAAAACATTGGATACAAGTGTTTTTCACTGAAAATAACGGGTTATATGTCTGTGTTATTAGTTGAAAAGAATGAGCACTCGTTTGTACAACTGAAGAATAACTCTCGATTTTTCCCATTGTGACAGATACACACACAAAAAATAGCGAAGCAATTTTTTCTCATCAATTTTCAAAAGTTTTTTCTTCAAACTTCACTTATCCTTTTTTTCCTTCGTTTACGGAGAGTTTGAAACCAGATGGCGGGACTACGGTAGAAAAAAGGGAATGGTAATTGGCCTGTTGGAAGGCCTCGAGATAAATTTTTATTGTATATTCGCCCAATACGTGGGCTTGTAATGAATCTCAATGAAGGTGGATCGATAAAATTTCATGGGTGGGCTCTCTTTCTCACTCACTCAGTCTATCTCTCTTTACTTGAAAAAAAATTTTCGTCGAGACAAAGACTTTAAAACGATGGTAACAAGTGCCTACGGTGTGTTTAAAATTTCCATAAAATATCATGGAATCTCCATAAAATATTCACTCTCAAAGCTATTTGATAATGTTCTATTTTCCATTCTTGAATTAAGAAAAAAAAATTACGGGGAGAACATTTGAAAAAAATTGATGAAATAAATTTTTTAAATTCCTTAATACTGTCGTTAAGGATTCAAAAGGGAGAGCCATTTTTATTAAAGAATTTCTTAATATTTTACGACTATAGACATCATAATTCTTGTATTTTATTACTCGATTAATCTACATAAACATGTCGTGAATGAATTGACCGTGATAACTTACGAGAGTGGAAGAATGTTGGTAAATTGATGAATAAAAAAATTGGGAATTTCTTTTTTTATTTATCCTTTTTTGGATAGTCAATAAATCGATGAGGGTGAGTTTTTGAAAAATTGTCATCTCAACCGTAGTAATAACCTCGGGTCTCAGCAATTTACATGGTAATGGGCCAATCGCCAGAGGCAATTTGTTGGATGCTATGAGGCCCTCCGTGGACCTCTAATCCATGTCAACAACATCCATTATGAATTACGAATTCAACTATTAAAACACTGAAAACATTTTTTCTCTCCTCGCTTCAAGAATTTCGGAAAATCGTACAAAAAAATTATATTTGAATTTTCACGAGTTTGAAATTCATTTCCAATGATTCCGTACATATTTGACGAATAGTTCTATAATATGAATTTCATCCTCGGGATATTTCAACTATTTCTCTTTCCGTGCATCGAAAATTCTTGAGACGGAAATGGAAGATAAGAAATCATGTTTTTTTTTGAGGTTCTATGAAATATCTCAGACTAAAGAAATGAAGGAATTTTTTTAACAAATCTTCTTTGTCAAGGCAAATCTCAATGGAACTTATCTCATTCAACTATTTCCCAATTAAATTATTCTCTTCCGCTCGAATTTTAGGTTATCAAACGTCACGAGGGTTCAGGCGGCTCTCATTGATTATTCGAAAATCGTTTGACGAATCACAATTGAGATTTACCACTCGCAACCAATAGCAAAACGCTCGCATGAAATCGTAACGATGTGACGTCACGAGGTCAGTCATATCGCAAAAATAAAATTTCCGATGATTACATATTCATTAAAATTAAAATTAATTAACTAATAAAGATTTATCACGAAAAAATGCAATTGGTTATTTATTCAGGATAAAACTGCATAAAAAAATTAAAATAATGTGCAAGTTCCTCTTTGGATGATTAATGAGATTAATTTTCTTACGAGCGTAAAACTTGAAAATTACAAGCTCGGGAGCAACGGTCAGGGGCTTGAGAGATGGCTGCAAGTGAGTGAATAAGCTCATTTGCATAAACACACATCAGTGACCCTGGACAACGTCGTTGGGCCTCCCCAGTCGAGTTAGATAATGAGTCATAATTACGTGAACGAAATCGTGGCACATCGTACTCCGTCACTCTCGACATTTTCTCCTCTCTCCCTCTTCATCAACCTTTAACCGTCGCCCACGCAATGAATAATGCATCACGTTATTAGCTGAATTATCGTTATTATTGATATAACTCGAGAAAAATGAAAAAAAAATCTTCAATCAATTTTTACGGGAATGAAGAAAAAAATAATTAAAGAATTCAGTAGCGAAGAAATAAAACAGGATAAGTCGATTTTCCCTGCCAATTGTTTTTCTCATATATCTTGGAAACTAATGGAGATACGTCCTTTTTGCCCGAATGCTTTTTTGTAGCTCTTGAAATTCTCTACAAGAAAGCATAAGGGCAAAAAAGGCGTATCTCCATTAGTTTCTGAGATATCTTTAAGAGAAGATCGGCGAAAAAAATCGACTTATCCTGTTTCACCTCTTCACCACTGAATTGAAACATTTCGAAAGTATAACGTTTCAGGGAAGTGAATGTTTCGGTTTATTCGTGGATGCAACAAAGTAGTAATAGGGATTTTCAGTATACAATTCACGATCGAACGTATCATCAGGGACAAGCCTCCTGTGACAGTCCGTAATTAGAGAAATCTTCGTCATTTATTCGACGATGTCAGACCATAAATCTACTGTAAAAAGGGAAAACTTTCGTAAAAACATGTCTCTACCATACTCATTACGTGTGTGTGCTTTTTTTCTTTTAGTTTACGCAATAAAATATTTATCATCATAAACGTTGAAAATTATAGTTTATATTTTTTGTTATACCGTTTTTAGTGGAAGAATGTGGAAAATAATTAGAGGTAGAGACGTTCTGGTCTCTAATTAGAAATCAAAACGTTTTGCTTCTGTGTGTTAATAAGTAGTTTAGGAAATGGAGATGTATTGCGCGAGTGAATAGGGTGACATTTTTCAAAAAATTTTAATTATCAACATTGTAGAAAATTTAATTGCAAATAGCTTAAGGGTGTTAGCGACTTTGAAAAAAAAGGAAAAATCCAATTTGGAACAATTGATAAAGTCCAATGAATTATTTTTATAATATGATTGAAAGAATAAATAAATTTTTAAGGG
>JABSMS010070536.1:0-20161 GCA_018902275.1 Aleiodes sp. PSUC_FEM 10030003
TATAATCAATATATTTTGGATTTATATTTTTTAGAATATATTTTTTTCTACACGGGATTGCAGCAATAATCTGGAATGTCGGCGTCAATGATAGACCAACCAGAAAATTTTTTCCTTTGCCTCCTCGAGGAAGTATTTGGGCAGGGAAATGCTATTGAACGGCATAGAAATATGTGCATAAGTGTGAAGCGCATTCGACAATGCTCTGACGCAGGTAAATGAGGCCCGTTGTTCACCGTAACCAAGTAAGTGTGCATCAGCAGAGACCAGAGAAGCGTAGTCAATACACACGATGAGAGATCACTGAGGGTAGGAAATTCAGAAGCAAAGGGATTGGCTCTAAACTCGTGTCAATAGCCCGGTGGATGTACATAGGTGCAACTCCAGGAGCATTTCTATATGACCACAGTTGTACGTATGTACACGAGTACGTACATGTTCCGCGTTTTAACGCCCGATCGAGATTTACGAGCCCATTGGGAGATTCCGAATGTGCATAGGAGAACAGAACAGCGAAAGAGAGACGGAGAGAATTGCTGTCGCTCGATTGACAAAGTCGAGAGACATTTGAACTCGCTGATCGTTGATCCGGATTCAACGTTAATTCGAGTAATCGAATCTAGCCCATCTTCCAATCAAAGAATCTCTGTCTGGTAATCGCTTATCTGCCTCTCTTTATCTGCGTTTAATGAAATAAAAGGAGATAAAACTCATGCGAATGTAGGAATGTAATTGCATCGAACATATTCCATTCGAGTTACTTCAAGCGTTTTTCTTCGGCATTTTCTGAAACTTTTCGCATATTCCAGGAACGATATCACCGATTTAGTTGAATGTTTTATGGAATCATCAAATCAAGGTATTATTTTAATTTTCCCATTTGCTATAAGTGAAAATTGAGGATTTTTGGAATAACCACTTTCTTCAATATTCAGATTCATAACATTGGAATTGGAGCATCTCAACTTTGATAATTTTGTATCATTTGTTCATCAATAATTTTCTTAAAATTATGCTGAAAATGGATCAACAGAAACATTTGTCCAAAAATCAAGACACTAAATTTATTCTTTATATGGACTATTGTCATTCCCTGAATACATGAAATGTAATGATAGAAGATAGGCAATTATGATGCTAAGAAAATCGATAAATCAATGAATAGAAGACAGTGGATGGGCAATGAAAACGAGGGGGGGTACTCAAAGTGAAACGTTAATGGTCACACCCGGGCGAGACCAAACAGGAACAAGGCGCGTCTGGTGTGTCGGGCCGATTGACTCTACCGAACCGGAATCAATATGTCCTTTCGGGAAAATTGTTCCGGTTGACATTGTCATGCCGAGGTTTCAGTAATGGTCAGAACGATTGTCTGAACACTTGGTAACGCCTTTTCACAATATCATTCTCTCTTCCTCCTCTTGTTCTTCTCATTGTCATAAACTTGATAATTATAATAGCGCGTTTTCATGTGCTTGGACAATTCACTAAATTTAATAGGCCATTTTGAGGCAATTGGCGGTGCTAAGTGGATTTACGTTAGATGAGGAGATTAAAATTTTCAAAACCACTTCAGCCAGTGTTCTATATGCGAACAGTTACCACCTGAGAGTGGGTATCAACGACACTGCTGAGGTATATTCCACGTGTGTTAAACCCGTTATTATTTGCACGTTGCAAAACCACACCATAGCGCTTTGGCTGTCATGCAAATAGACTAATGAGCTTGTTAAGGCGTGTTACAGAGACCCGCCCTGTTGCTCACAGATAACCACTACGACTATCCTATTACCCTCCCACCTCACCCCCTGTTGCATTACTTTTTTGGTTAAAATGCCGTTTAATTCGCGCGTGTAATCTTCTGACTAATTTTCTTGATATGCAGTTTTTGAATTAGCGCGCCACGAGCAGAGTACAATAGCGCCCTCGTGGAAGCGCGGACGACGAAATACGAAATCCTTTGGGAGCCTTTTGCGGCTTGATTTAAGCCGGAAAACGAGCTTGATGAAAAACCAGGCTTAAGCTTTTTTAAGTTTTCATTGAAATGGAATAAATTTCGTTTACAATCGACATGGGGTGATTTTTTGAATATAATCAAGTGTTTTTCCAATTATAATCAAGCGTGTTTGTGATTGACCCGGGCTCGATTGAGCCTCGTGAGTTTTGATTGAAATAAGTATCGTGTTCATTCAAATGCGACAATTACCGCCTTGTATCAAGCCTCTCTCATGCTTGACTTAATTAAGCCTCAAATGAAAGGGTCGAATGAAGAATGCAAATAGTTTAGAATTAAACCTCGTTCCCTCTTGAATCAAGACTCTTTTCATTCGATATTACCGATCATTTGGAAATCACTAAAACAAGAAACTCCTGTAAAGAAAAACTTTCGTCGACGGAAGAAATCTCCGTTGACTCAAACATCCATGAAAGACATAATAACATAAAAATTTCTTAACCACTGAATAACTCTCTACAAATCCATGTTTTTACGGATAAAACAACGAATATTCATACAAGAACAAACACATGCTCACCGGCTCCTTCACAAGTGTCCAAATCCCACGAGTCCCATTAAATTTTTTTGGACGGGTGTGATAGGACACAGGCATGTAGGCGTCAGGAACCTTGAAAAATTTCCCTCTCAGATCTAACACCTAACTGAGAGAACTCTCTGTGTCTTGAAATTCCAGAGAATGTTTAGATCTCTCGAAAAATCGAAGTGCCTGGAACACGTGGGTGGGTTCTTTTTCGAGGCAAACACTATTCGGCTCGGCTTGGGTGTAGGAAAAAGAAGGCATGGGCAATAATATCATCGAGGGGACCTGTCGTCGTCCACTATCACTGCAAAGATCCTCCATAACTTTTCGACTTGGCATCTGGAATGAATCAGGTTACTTGTTTATGTCTCTGGAGTGTTTTAATCTTGTCGTGTCTCTCTCCCTAATTTTTTACATTATCCACATGACTGGTTTATGACCTAGTGCGTTGATAAATTGGCGCAGTTGATGTCATCATCATCATCATCGTTGCTTTTATTATCTTTCGTAATAATCAGAAGTACAACATCATCATAATCGTCATCACCCGCGGTCTAGGCACAGCGTGGAATCCATCAGTGTACTTGCTCTTTCAGAGTAAATGTAAATCATATGGCGCAATGCAGTTCGTTCTAGAAAAATTCCCCTTTAGTCTCCTTTACCAGTCGTATTAACCCCCTCGGGGCTTCTTAATTTTCTCAACCATGCTTCCTCCGCGCTATTTCACTATCAACAAGTGCAATCTACGATACCGGACATGTTGGCAATCTGTTACTACTTGCGTATGTAGCTGTGCGATGATTACTCGTCATTTTTCTAGACTGAAAAATTTATGTGTGAAGAAAAACGAAACTGAAGGATTCTAAAAAATCTAAGGATACTATAGAAAAGAACGGAAAATTTCCACTGAAAAATAATAGAGTACAATGAATTTTGGTCCATTAGTTTACGAGATGATGAAAGAATGAAAATCATTGAATTAATTGTTTTTCTAATATCTTGATTTTATGATATCATTTTCTAGCGGAAATTCTCCCGGGCTCTTCATGAAAATAAAGAAAATTCCAAACGTATGAACTTCATAAAGTAAAAAAATTTTCACTCTTTTAATTGAGCGTTAAAAAGATTAAGCACGAGTCATTTAAATTTCCTCTACGTAATGGAAATTAGAAAGTTTAAAGTCATAAATTCACATTCATTTTGGGATTTCAGATTAACATGAAAAACCATGTTAATCATGTGAACCGGGCGGGTTTCATTTCTCTGTTGAATATTAAATTGAAATATGAATGGTAAAAAAGAAACAGTAGAGAAATAATAATATACAGTATTATTCATGAGTGGGAAACGCGGTGGACGATTAAACGATAAATTACTGGCAAAAGTGACCATTTTCCACTGATAACTTAATGCACCCAGACGAAGCAGCATTATCCCCTGGTACTTTGGAATTGGAAACAATTTTCTGTGTGGTTCTCCTCGCGCCTTTACTCACCCATAATTTTGCATGTTTACCGGCATAGTGGTTTGTTTGCAATGCGATTTCTGTCTGTGTTCTCAATGTTAACGTGTGTGTGTATGTCTAGTTACGAGAGAAAACTAAACTCTGAGTGGATTCCAAGATTCTCTGTGTACTACTGTAAAATGTATGAGTACAGAATGATTCAACGATGATTAGAATGTACCTTGGAATTTAAATGGAATGAAATTTTTGAGTAAATTGAAATTTCGCACTATTCATTGTATATTTATTGAAGCATTGAGAGTGAAATTGCCAATGATTTTAGTTTTTCACATTTCTTGATCAATTTATCGCGCAATGAAAGAAAATTTTTAAATGCAGAAATTGGTTCCATTTATTATAAATGAGAAATTCATCTTATTGAAACATTCTTCGACTTTGACTCACATGATTTTGCTCACAATTTTGTAAGACCTTTTATCATAAAAAAAACCCATGTCGATCTGCGAATAAATGAATTTCCACCAAAAATAAAAATAATACACTCAATAGAATTTGAATTGCAAGTTCACCAACCTCGAATTATATACGAATTATGCCTAATCGATTTTTCCTCTCTATTTACCAATAGAATTTTTTTCTTATTCCACAATAAACATCATCTTGTCGGAATTGAAATTGCCTCGGGCGTATGAGTAATATAGTTAGAATGCAAAAAGAGGAAAGAGTGGATTTAAAAAAAAGAAAAAGAATAAAGTGGAATAAGGGAAGTGCACGTTGAGAACGAATCATGGAATGATATAAACTTCGCGGACGATTGAAATCGATTATATTTCTGTAACGATACTCGAGATAACTTTTTCCCCTGCAACAGAGATGGCTCATTCGTGTTGAGACTTGGAGAGAAAAGAGAAATGTATCTTGGTAAAAATCGAAGCTCCATTATCGGTGAATGGCGACGATCCGATAGAAAAGATAGGAGGGGGAGGGGGGTTGGTTCGATTACCCTTCGGTATAAAACAGATATCCTGGTAATCATTGCCCCGCAAATACGCTCGAGAATATTACAGGCAAAAGTGAAGAGGGGGAGCGAAATAATCCATTGGTAAAGAGACAAAAAGATTTATTTTTTGTGAAAATATGAATGAAAGGAAATTCGATTATAGAATGGATCGAGGAGACTAATTGCATCGAGTGCAATGGACCTGTTGGTGGAAGAAAGGAGAGGAACAGGCAGATTTTTTTTTTTTTGTTAAGGAGACGCGCGAATGTCGATGAATACGTGAAAGAGCACGTGAATGCTCACTTCCGGCATGATTTTGCGATAGTTCGTGACTCCTTTGCACTATGACAGTGTGTGTGAGTGGTATTGTAGAGTGGAATGTTGGAGAAGAAAGAGATTTTTTGCGGAGAAAATCAATTGCCTTTTTATTTTCTTCGTGTCGAGAATTTTCGGGAAATATTGAAAGCATATAAGAGAGTTTACCGTCTTTTATTTTCAGGAGAGTGAAAACGCGCGATCTTTTTTCGTTTTTTCCCCCCAAAAAACTGCATTTTGAGCAAAGAAAGTTTTTGGATTCGAATTTTTTTGAGGAATCTATTGAATAGCCAAATTATAACCGAATGAAGAAAATTCGAATTTTCCAAAAAAAAATGTGTTTTGAAAAAACCGAGATCTATTTGTTCGGTGAGACTTGTATTATATAATTTTCCGCACTAAATTTCCCTTCCTATCTACTGAAACCATCGAAATTCTCAAATTCTCGATCGATAAAGCTGCAAAATAAAAAGTAAACATTGAAAAAAAATAAGATTAAATACACACAGCATGATAAAGAATTTTTTTTCAAAATTTATCTCCCCTTTCAGATTATACATCGCGAGTACTCTGTAAGTGAGTCGGGAATGGGTACTCTACTCGCGTCGTTACTCCACCGCCGCGAGGCTAACCTCTATCTCATCTAGCGTAGTAAAGAGAAGAAGGTAGGTTAAGTTTAAGCTTCAACTCTACTCCGCTACCTCTACATCTCTTACTTCGTATTTATATAATTTTTTTCCTCATGCTACAAGTACCTATCATTATATACCTCAGGATCCTTCCACCGGTGGCTCCCAATGTCTCAGCAGAAATTCCGAGTCATATTTCACATTTATCCCTTCAAATTACGCTCTAAACATTTGAATTTTCTCGATTCCACGTTTTCTTCTATTCTCTTGCAAAAAGAAATTGCATGGAAAAAAAAAACTGTCCCTTCCCGAATGTTACGTGACGCACAAAGACGATATTTTTAACGAGGCACGCCGGAGTAGAGGGATAAAAGGAAATAAAAAGAGGTAAAGAGCTCGAGCGCGACACAAGGGAACGTAGAGTGAGGCCAAAGAGATGCAACACGAGGGAATATAAAGCGTGCACTTTCAAACTGCCGGGAGGTGATGTCTCAGAGAGTCTCGGAGGAGTCGGCGGCCTATGCCGCACTTTGTTTTTTTTTATTCTTCTTTTTCCACATGTCCTGTCTCTCTCACTTTCTTTTCATTCGTAACACCTTTTCGTACGTTACCTCGAGGCACAGTGGCAGTTGATCATGAATCATATTATGCATTACAGACACAATATGAATTTTTTTGAATTTAATTTAACCTACGATGATTTACGCTGAGTTAAATGAGGGATAAATTAAATGAGAAAAAAATTCAAACGTTTTTCTTCCTCGCGGGAATTATGAAATAAGTGTTCGTCTGCAGTTTTTGTCTGGTACCTCGAACGTGAATTATGCACATCACGTTAACTTTTGCTTTGTTTCGTTGATGTTGTTTTGGAAATATCTCAGACATTATAGGTTTTAGGAGGGTTTACCAAGAGACCTTTTTTGTAGGCCTTGAAATCCTCTATGAAAAAGGTCTGAATTAAACGTAGTGACATTTTCACCTGTTTTCGTGAAATTCGTATCCATTCGAAAGCCTTTTTTGTAGCCCTTAAAATTCTTTACAAAACAGATCTTCTCACATTCTCCTCCAATTTATTACTTTCGGAGATAATCGTGAAGGAATCATGCAGATGTTCACTTTACTAGTCACTTCAGAGAGAAGCATTTAAATTCACTAGATAATTAATTCCTCTAAATTGATAACATGATTAAATTATCGATCCACCAAATCCCCGTGAAACCGAGTAATTCGATTTATTCTGAATTTGTGTCATTCGAAACAAACGATTTCTGTATTAATCAAAAGATGATTCCATCTATCCACTATGAATTCGAGTATTAATTCTGAATTCGCTTCGTTCAATTTAAATCGACATATTACGACGACACATGCAGAATATTAATTCTCCGCAATTCTCGAATATAATTCGAATTATCATGAAAACATTCGCAGATTAAATAAGAGAAAATTTAATTGACATAATACAAGCCATAATTTAATTGCGTCAATTTCGAAAACTACGTATTTGAAATCTTAACCGGCGTATTTTACAAAACTGGCTCATATTCTCGTTAACGCATCGCTCTCAGCTCTAATTTCATTATTAATCCATCTCAATCATTGGACTGACAGAAACGATGGGAGTCTCGCGTACACGCGATATTTCAACCGGTGAAATTATCATTCTCGGGATATTTCAATTTTTTTCATTTATTGATAGATACAGCGATTCATTAATATTCAGTAACTACTGCGAAATTAAATGCATGAAAAGTCGAAGATTTCACAACGAGTCAGTTTGATCGCAATTCTCAACTGTCTGAGTGCAGATGAATTTGAATTGTTAAAATGCGAAATTACGCGATCGATACAAAGCGAAATGTCAGAGTGACATTTTGCTTTTGTTATTAAACGTTCTGGATTAATGAGTTTCACGAATTTCGGGGACTGGGGTTTCTTTACGATTGCATTGGAGAATTCATTGAAAAAATTAACCAAAATGTCTTATTGTAAATAATTAAAAAAAAGATCGCGATTCCACTTCAAAATACATCCTAAAAAACCAATTCCAAAAAAAGTTTTAAAAAAATGAAAAATTGAATTTTTCATAAACCCAAGTAATTAAATAGCCATGAAAATTCATAAGCTCCTCTATCTAACCAAGTGACTCATAAAATCAATTCGAAATACCATGAGAATGTTTATGTTTGTTGGCTCATACAAACGAGCAAATAAATCCAAAATTTATCGAGCGTCAGAGAGGACCAACATTTCAGCACGTACCATGAGCACTTTAGAATGACTCCATCAGCCTCCTTCTCTCTACCTCCTGCCCGAAAATATCCGTCTGAGTGTCGCTTTATTCTCTTCCATTTTGTGTGTCGCGTAAGAAAAATATAAACACACACATACACAGATATACCTATATAAATGTACGACGGTAAAATAAATTCGTGTCTTCCAGCGTGATCCACGTTTCATCCACGCGCGGTTATATCTCTCACAAAGCAAAGCCTATTCGGCTATGGCATCAAGAAAGATACATTATCGCTGGGCACAGAGGAGCTCGAGTTTATTGTTACAGGGAGTTCATTCGTGGCTGTTGGAAGTTTAAATGAAACGAAAACGGGCGGGAAAACGTAGAAAAACAAAAATTAAATTAACGTAGAAAAAAGAAGAAGAATGAAAATGTCATTTAGAATGCGAGGTAACGCGTGTTTATTCCAACTGAAAATAGAATTGAATGATACAAGAAAAATGAGATACCTGAACCAAGAAGAAATAGAAACGTATTTTAAGAATGTGAGGATTGCGTTGTACAGAAGCTTAATTTGATAGTTTTGATAGCTAATTTAGCTTCCCAAGAAGCTTCATTAATATTCCTCCGAAAACCTGATTCAGGTTTCTCTGAAGGCTTCACTCTCGCCATTATGGGAACTTAATTCGGTCTTAGGCAAATTCAATATCGAGAAAGACCTGAATCAGGCCATTGGACAAACCTGAATCAGGATCCTGGAGAAGCTTGAGTTGGGTTCCCATGCGAGCCTGAATTAATTTTTCAGATCAATGGGAATCAAGTTCGCAGACAAACGTCAATCGCGATCCTTTCTCTTTTTTGTTCAGGTACCTTAATTTTCCTCATATAAAAAAAAAATGCATTATAATGAGTACAATGTACTGCAAGCTTTTTGATTATCTCACAAGTATTATATAAACAATGGTACTCACACTGTTAACTCATTCAAAAGACAGTTCGAACAACTTAGACCAGTTATAAGTTATTGGCAGGCTTGTATGTATTTATCATTGGTGATAAAATGCGTGTGCGCCAACTTGGCGCGTGGCATGTTGAATATGACCTCGGTGTATTCACCAATACCTATATACTTCGTGAGATCAAACGTATTCAAATATCGCGTGTCGAGGCGCCACGATATCTATAGATATATATATACTGTTGAAACAAAATCGCGACTCGTTCAACTTCATTTTCTCCAACTCATTTCAACTTTCTCAATTCGCTGACGTGGATGCCAGAAAAAAATAAGGTGGAAATCCTTCAACGCTTCGATGATCATTTATTTCATATCAACTATGTAATTGATCACGAATTCATCGTGACACAATAAATCTAAGAGGACTAATGAAAACGCTAACGATTTAAAAATAAATGAATAGATTGTAAATCCATTGGATTCTCATTGCTCGCGTACTCGTTAAAGGATTAGCAGAATGAGAGAGAGAGGTTAGGCTTAATTAAGCGCGAACTGCCACACTGAACATCTCTCACTTAATTCTCTTGTTCTTCCTTCCGGCTGCTTCACGATCTCTGACCTCTTCTCCACGTCTCGTTGAAAACTCCCCCCTTCCTCCTATCCTGGCTTCATGAGACAGTGACAACTTCCTTTGCAAGCCTTCTACAACTAAATGAGATTAGCAAATGAAACAATTTAATTGTTTTGGTGTATCTCTCAGGAGATCAACTTCAACTTCATCCTAATTGAATATTATCCAGAGGAGGCTTCATTGAAGCCCGAAGATAACCTTGATTCTAGCTGTAGAATAGGCTTCATTGAAGCAGAAAAAAAAATTTATTCAAGCAGGAATACGGTTTCTTCAAGCCTATTTAGATTCTTGAATTAAAACTTTCAGTTGTGTATTGATTCAAAAAAATTATACACTTGATTCAAGGCGACTTGTACTCTCGAACCAAATCTGTTTTCTCGCTTGAATCAAGCTTTTTTTGGATGTCACAGGATACTAGTTGTATCAATAAATCGATTAGACCGTTTTTTCAATGTGTAAAAAAAAAGGATGGAACGAGAGGGAAAAATAAATGAAAATATTTCGAGGGGGATACAAAACCCTCCCGGGTTTCAAATGTTGAGAACGACTCCCGTGGGTTGCTTGGAGAAGAGCCCTACAACAGAACTCAACGAACGAGGGCCACTTGTATTCAAATGTTCTCCGGCATTTCCCTCCTCTCTCACTCTCATTCCCTCGTCAGATTCGTTTGGCTGTCTGCAGGGGAATAAACATAGGGAGTGGAAAATAAAGGGAAAAATAAATGAAAATGAAAAGCAAGTGAGAACGGAAGAGATGGTTAGGATGGACGTTTATAGTGAAAAAAAAATGAAATAGAGAAACACGAGTCCTCGAATCCCCCGGTGAGATCCAAAAAGTTACCTCAAGTATATATGCGATCCTCCAAAAACCATTTTGCCGTTGGAAGAGTCCGACTTTTACGATTATGCTCCTCCTTGTCCCAAACTCATTCTCTTAGCCCCTCGGTGCTATTTTACGTAGTCGTATAAGCACAAGTGTAATTAAACTGGGAAATATTTAAGCCCTCATACTCCTCTAACACATAGAAGCGTACACATACAATAGAGGAAGAGACAGGAAAATGTGAGAATTTATATGAGACTTTTGAACGTACCCAGTTTAACGCGCTATTTTGTAGGGCGAGAGAGGGTACAAATAATTCGGTGGAGGAAAATATATCGGGTAGTAAAAATCTCACGTCGAGGAGATTAGTGATCAAGTGAAAAGGAAGCTTTAATGAAACAGAGTTAATGAGATAATTTGTTTTTTTCGGAGTGCAACAATTTCGTTTTGGGAATTGGAGGAGTTTTAGCTGGAAGATGACATGTGAATTGTTCTAATTCATGCAGAAAATAGATTTGACAATTGTTCAAAATAAGCTTACGAAAATTTTCATCAATCAAGTGAAAGTGTGATGCGAATTTCGATATCGAGATTCGAAGGTAATGCACAGATTTAATAAATTACTGTAAGAATTTTGATGTTTTGGAAAAATATAGCTTTCATTAAAATTTATCATATTGACGCTCTAGAATGAAAAGGGCGTAGGTAAGTATTCTTATGAAAAAATGAATGCAGATTGAATTTTTGTAGATTTTTGGAAAATGGCACTTACGCCCTTTCGACTCTAGGGATACGATATAATGAAAGTAAATCATTTGAATTATGAGATCCCATCCTAAAAAGGGTATAATCGTCAAAAATTCATAATACTAAACTCAATCGACCAATTATTATTGATTTTCAGTTCCTGAAAAACAATTCACAAATAATAATAATCATATCGTCGCTCTAGAGTAGAAAGGGACATAACTACACCGCACTACACTCTGAAATTAGCGAAATATGTAGAATCTGGAAGAATGAAAAAAGAAGTTATGTACACACGACCTTTTGCTTTTAAACTATTCGGCTTCGATTTAGAGAATCTACTCAACCCCGATTTCCGGTAGCATTCCGTGAACACTGCTTCAAAAAATTCTTAAAAAATCTGTGGAATTTCAAAAATTATGATTAACCATGTAACCCAATTGCCCCACAATGACTCAGAAGAGAAATTCTCGAAAACACGAAAAAAATTATTCAAATAAATAAGGAAATCCATTGAGATAACAATTTGTTTTTCCATGCATATCATTGTAATCTGCATGAATAATTTATTCATCAAGAATTGGTAACATTTTGATATACCCAGTGAGACTTCAACAAATCCCAGGGCCATTCCACCGAATAAATTCAACCTCATCTACATTGGACACTGGAATTTCCTCAAACTCGTACATAATCTGGCGTTTAGTTTTGAATATCCACACACAAATGCACTGAAAGACTTTATTGTTGGATAGAGAATCCATATACATGACTCTTCATATACTTTACTGGACGACAGGTCCCGTAGTCCAAGAGAAATATATATAAATGTCAGTATATTTGTACAATGCTCTTTGCTGAAACCGAGGGAGTAGTAAATGCGTTTCAAGTATTAAGAATGGTGAGGGGCTGTACAACGTCAGATTTACATAGACATTCGAAGACACGAGGGAGACGGAAGTCGTCGTGAAGTTTTGGCTGAGGGTAAGGAGTAAATTACTGAGGGAAGAGGAGAAGAAGAAGTGGCTTTTATATCCCCGTGTCTATATATAAATGTAGTCCTGCAGCTTATGAATATTGTATCAGCCTAATCCTCCAAGATTGTGGATATATAAGTCACGGTCTCTCCCAACGCTATTACTATTTCCCATGGTTGTTTTATAACCTCCCAAACAGTTTCCGTTGTATAACGAAGATGAGAATGTTTTCCGAACGTTTAAACTCCCTCTCGAAACCATTCAATAGCGGGATTTCACTTAGAGAAAGAATGTCTTGATTCAGGTCGTAAAACAGATTTGATTCAAGTCATAAAATCGGATTGATTCAAGGTGCAGAGGCCCTTTTCAATCAAGATTCTCAAATCCCATAAAGCCACAAAATCGGCTTGATTGAAGTTGTGAAATAAGGTTCATTCAAGTCGCAAAAATCAGCTTGATCCAAGTCGTCGAATCGGTACGTTTCAAGTGGTAGAATCGGTTGGATTCAAGTCGTAAGCTCAGTGTGATTCAAGTAATGAAATCGGCTCAATGTAATGCTTGAATCAAGTCCCTAAATAGTTTTGAATCAAGCTCTACAACGTTTAAATTCAACCTTTCTCCTTGATGTTTTGAAAGGCGTGGATTTTCATCTTCGTTTGAATATTCTCAAGTGTGTATGATGCACTAGAAGATGAAATGAACTCTGGTTGAGAATAGAGAGAGCGATGAGGAGGGATCCTCAGCATTGACGTGGGAGGATTGGCTACTGCGGCAGCATTGGGGCCAATAATTGCCAGATTGTTTGTAATTGCGAGCCCTTGAGACGAGTGGATCGGCGACTGGTTGAACCGTGGAACGGATGATGAGAGACGAAAGAGGTTTTGAGAGAGAGGTAGAAATTTACAGAAGGGTGTGTTAGAGACCGTTACTTGCTACTGCCTGGTCAGACAATACTGGTTTAGTGAATAAAAGAGGGAAAGGAGAGAGACACAAAAAAAAAGTATGGGAAGTGTAAGATAGAGGATAATGGTGTAGCATTGTTTTCTTTTGAAGAGGACACAATTCCATTTTCTTTCATCCTCTCCTCCGCTCTCTGTCTCTTTCGCTTTCTGGATGATGTACTACACCTGTGAAATTGAGAAGCTACTGGCTTGCTAAAGGTCAGAAGGAGAGAAAGCAAGAGATAGGGATGTAGAGAGAGACAAACATGGTACATGCCTTTCTTCCAAAAAGAGCTTTCATTTTCATCAGACAGCGTCTTGTTAACTTCCGGTGGTAGGAGAACAAGGAGGATGGATATTAAAGGAGAAAGCCCAGAGTTACCAGTGGAATTTGAATTTTAAGGTAGGTTTGTGTTCTGCTTACAATGTTGGCATGCATTATCCAGTAAAAGAGTCCGAGGATAGGGCACATAGCCATAGGGATGCTACTACCAGACATTCGAGATATATAGTTTGAAAAGCATAGTTTAACTATATATGTATATTATATAATATACATTGGAAGAGGAAAGTGCGCTGGAGTGTAAAGCCCAAGGAGCTCTCAAGGGTGTCCAAGGATTAATAAACCAGTGATGCTCAACGCTGTGTTCCGGATATCCGTCGAACAATGGGAGAAGCTCTCTCGGCTACGTTCCAAGTGATATATCGCAACCAAAATTACATTCCCCCGTGTCACGCGTCTGCAGAGAGGAAGAGAACATGGCGGAGGGGGGGGGGGAGGAAGAATTTCGAAAGGAGGTCCATCCTATTGGCCAGAAGGTATTCAGGTCTGAAGTCATAGTCGTCATGCGAAATCAGAAATGAAATCATTGCAATCATTGTATTCATCGGAATATCATGAATCCGTCGATATGAAACAATATTGAGAAACGATATGAGCTTCAATAATGGCAGAGGGCAATTTAAGAGTAAGCTTCTTCAGAAGTTATTGCAAGAAAATTTCTGCGAATACCATGAACTGAAATCAATTCATACAATTTGCCGTAATCATTTAGCATAATTAGCATTGACGTCATCATAATTTTGGGACTGTGAAATCTGGACAAGTCAATATTACAGTTATTACAATCACCTGAGTCACAACTTTCTCACGAACTAAACTTTTTTTTTCATTAATATTCGAGTGTTGTCAGTCGAACGCAGTATTCGAACCCAAGAGCTTACGAATCCCTCGCTCTGCAAATTGAGTCACCTTGAACCTTAACTAAACAGTTTATAGTTCCAATTAAGTCTGAGAAATTGGTTAAAAATCGTCGCCATACCGGTGAAACGGCGAACTCGTCTGATACTCTCTAATCTCAAGTGAATACTTCCTCGCTTGTTGGAGGTAATCTCCTCATAATCGTTGGAGTGCTGTCGTCAGTAGCTGAAATTGAGTTGATTGAAATTCTTGGAAATTATATAGTTAAGTGTTCATGAGTCTAATTGAAAGAATAAACTCAAACGATAGCTACACAAAACGAATTTTCTTCGTCGAGACAATAAACTACTGTCTTTCGTTTTTTCCGTAATTTCCTGGATAAATCCCAAATCCCTTTCATTCGACCGTTGTCTTGACGTAGTCTATATAGTAATTAACCGAAACGATACAACAAAGCGGCATTTAACGGCGTTTAGTCAGCTCGGTGTGTGTTACTACTGCTTGTAACCGTTTCTCTACGCCACGGGGACTGCCAGAGTACCGATAAGGTCTGCAACAATGCTCCAAATCCCGTATTGTCCGCACTCAATATCCTCCCTCTCCCTCTCGCTCTCTTCTACTCTATCCCTTCCCCCTCCCACTCCTCTTTCTCTTAAACAGTGAGACCATTCATGCATACTCGGCTTAATTACGACGAAAAATCCATAAACGATTGTGTGTTTCAGAGAGGAAGCCATTCTCATTGTTATAACGTTTCTCAGACGTAATTCAGTTGGACTGTGTGACTACCGCAAAAGCTGATTTAGTGTTACGAAATTTCAAATTCGTATGTTTATTACAATGGATGGATTAAATTGATGGCATGAATGGGGAAACTGAATTAGGGGGTTTTAACCTGCTATTCACTGATTATGAGACAGACTACGGGGTTTCAATGATTTTCAGACGTTTCTATCGAGTTTTTAACTCTTTTATTCTACTTTGGTTGCATCACTGTTTTGAAATAATCCGAACATTCAATATCAATGTGCATGTTAAATTTCGATTCTGCGACTTTAATTCGAGTTGACATAGAATAATTTTTTTGAATATCCGACTAATTACAATTACATAATAAATTGAAGAAGACCTTTTTTTTATCAGTGCTTAATTTTGAAGGAAAGGGAAGAAGATGCCCGTACGAGTTTACTGGTGAAGGAAAAACTGTCATAATGTGAATAGAATGTATCAAAATCATGTGACACGTTAATTTCAATGATAGGAATTTTCGCGGGATTAATTTCAAAAATTTAACAATTTACCTTTCTCATCAAAGTGATTAGCGGTTGAGAATAAAGGAAAATGATGAAAAATGATACTGGGATGATGATTTCATCGAAAAATAAGCATCGTTCATACAATGAGACTTGTTCATTCATTGGTCCACCCACCCTCTTTTTATGTCAGATGAATTGTTGAGAAATAAATTCCATGAATTTCTAAGTTAATTAGAGTTTGTGGAATACTTCAATTTTCTTTTTTTTAGACTTTAAAATAAAAGTTTTCTGTCTCGATGATAGACAGCAAAAAAAATCTAGAAATGCATGCAAATATCGTCGGAAAATACGACACTATCATTTATGATTTCACCTAGATCCTCTTCAATCCTCTCGTTTTGGAAACGATGATAAAAATAAAAATAAAATAATGCATAAGCAAGTAAGACAAGATACGTATTTTTATTTTACGATTCATAAAAAATTTCAAGTTTACGAAAATCCTTTTGGCTTTTGTTTATGCGAAATTGTGAGGAGAGATAGGTGGTATGCACTTCGACACCAGGGGTCGGATTTTATGACGTGTGTTTCATATAAATGTGAGATGTCAGATGTTAGATAAACGTATGAGAGGCGATAAAAGAATCGATGTCTTTATCTTCGTTTTTTTCCACTACTTTTTTGTCGAATATATCTCAGGATCTGCGAGGACAATGTAAGTTTATGACACTTATTTTAGCCTACGTAAAATTCGCTGATTCAGAATATATACACAGGTTAACCTGGAGAAATTTTGAGAATGAAATTGGGGAAATGAATTCCTATCTCTTTCCATTTTTTTCCAAACGAATTGGATTTCAAAACACGAAGTTTTTGAATTTTCGAAATTCTGAAAATTTCATTCAATAGCCCGGGAAAAATTTGAGCTGAAAATGCTATAAGACAATCGATTTTGGACCAATAACAGCCCAGATAATAAAAGAAGTAAAAAGTCTTAAAAAAACGTTTTTTTTTTTAATAACTTGAGAACCGTTGGTCCGGCGAGGATTTTCTTACGTCATTTTTCGCCTCGAATTTTCCTGGCTATTCACTGGAAATATCGAAATGCCCGAATTCCAGCAACTTCGTCACTTCAAAAAATGAAAAACACACCATTACATCTTATCTGATGGATTTCCCCCTTTTTTGTTTCAAATGCAAAAACAATTTCGTTGTAGTGAAATCGTATGTTAGATATTCGCTCAACGGAATGTATTTCACTGAAAGAAGAAGAGATTTCGAAGAAAATAGAATGAAGAAAAGGAAACGTAAAAAATGGAGTACTTGGCAGGCATTCGTCTGTCTGTTTTATACATAGTATAATATTTTTCACTGAGGCATTCGCACGTCACTCTGATGGAATGATATCCAGGAGAGAGACATATGAGCATTGAATGAAAAAACATCAAAATGGAAGTAAAAAAAAACACATACACATACAAGGGAACTATCTACTTTGAGCGGGATTTATTTGCCTTTGAATTCGAGACTCACTGCTTTATAATATAAAGCCGTGTAAATACGTAGACAAAACATTTTGTGTAAAATGGCGTTAGATTAATCTACCGCGACAATTTTTCACACTTTTCCGGTTCTTTTGTTCATTCAAATATTACTAATTCAGCTTGGCTATTTTTCAATTCATATAATTTATACGCTCGTGAAATTTGTGCTTTCACAAAATTCATTGCCACTTAAATTATTCCTGTGAATTATTATAATAATTCTTTATCCCGTGATTCCGTTAGTTGGAGAGTTTACGTGAAATTCAGAACTATTTTACTGACCATTTGACTTTTTCATTCAAGTTTCGAAAAATAACCGCCGGCAATTTCTTTAAGCTGGTAGTTTCAAACTCACAGCTATGAAAATTTTTCAAGACTTTTGAATCTTCACAACTATCAAACAATGTGGAAAGAAATCAAGGCCAAAAAGAAGATCGAATCACGACCTCAAAAAGCTTGAATCAATTCAAATTCAAGTCCCAAAAAGCTTAGGTGAGCCCTAAAAAAAGACTTGAGTAGAACCAATTCCTGAGCTTGTTCCAAGACTTTTTCTTTCTGGATAAAAAGGATTACAAATTGTCATAAGCAACGTTCCTTAAGAGAATTTAAGGCCCAAGTAATCTACTTTATATCCAAGAAAACAAGGAGAATGAATGACGTTGTTTGAATGAAAAATTATATAATTGATCACGGTAATAATTCCCTAGCGTAGCTATCGTTTATCAGTTGCCTCCAATCCCACAAATTTCTTCACAAACGAAGGATCATCGTCTACTCAATACCCCTCAGGGTACACTCCAGTGCTTCTCACCCACTCCCCTTAAATTCCCTCTTCCTCTATCTCGAAAGGTAAACCCAGAGGTCTACCACCTCCACAAGACTATCCCCAAAACCCTCTGGATGAACTGATGCTACGTGTATGTATGTGATCAAGAGCTCACAGCGTGGCGTTACCTCCGGGGAGAACGAAGAATGTCTTGGCAAGATAGCGTGAGGTCCCCCCTCACATCTTGCTTCTCTCAGTGGAAGTGTTCTGAATAACTTTGTTAGTCTAATTTATCGTTGAATTTACCGTCGAATTATTAATGGCTCTTGTGAGCAACTCTGGAGTGAGAGAAAGCTACTGTCAAAATTCTCCTCTTTCCCAAAATTATAATCAGGATTCGGGTAATTCCTGCCTTTCAAAGAGAGCAGAAGAAAGATATCCGAAAGTTCGATCGTTAAAATTAGATAGGGAAGGGTGGACCTCGGGCTAAAATCGACCTTCGTCAATAAATTTCTAAAATTATACAAAAAATGAGTTCTCGTCATCTCTCAAAGAAAATTTATTTTTCATATCTCAAAATTGACAATCTTCTGCTTCTTCTTTTTATAAAAATTTAAAGAGGAATAATAAAATTCTTATACTACCGAAAAGAAAAAATTTCGGAAAATAAAAGATATTTGGATTTTTTTTTCAATTTTTCAAATTCTATTTACTTGAAATTCTGGAAAAATCGAATTTTCGCAATGGAAGAAAACGATTTTGACAATTTCAGAAAGATTTTCTCCCAGAATTACATTAGAAAAAGTGGAAAAAATCATAAATTTTTTGATGCACAAAAAATACAACGAAAAGTCAATTCCTTCATAATTTCTAAGAATCATCAATAAAGGTCCATTTTTCTCCAAAGCTCCATTTACCTCCATTCTCCCCTGTAACTATGTAGAATTGTTACCCAGTGGGTTTTCCCTTCTACCTACTTAGGGCTGCTTTCAAGAGCCGAAATAGATATACGATATCAACGTGAAAATAGGGATGAGTTTCAGTGTGTAGCATCAACTGTTGGATTAAAAGCTACAGCTTCATTCCCACCCCTCTTGCCGAACGCCTTCGCTGCTAATCAATACGCACCCAGGAGGGACGCGGGTGTTATCTTACCGTTCGGTGCTTTGTGAGGTAGGCAAAGCCAGTGGGAGGGGTGAGGGGTGACTGGAGTGTTGGGAGGGAGAGGATGATGTAGCCTGCCCGCGCTCTCAATTAATCCAGGAATTCCCAGAATCTTTCATAACAACCAAGGTACAACGGATGAAATTGTTGCTACACTAAGAAATTCCTAATTGTCTTCTCTCGTTTGAGTGTCGAAACATTATAACGGAGTTATTATTCTGATATTCAAAAGTTTTCTTTGAACCAGAGAAGGTCGCACGCGCCTATGCATACAGATGTTGCTAATTAAGTAGAAATCAGACAACAGTTCTAACAACAGTTGAAATGTTGCTTTTTCTAAAAACATTTCATATTAATTAGAGGGACAGAAAAGTTCTAACGTTAAAATTCGGGTCATTCGTGCATTATTATTAGATTTCATCTATAATTTAGATTTTTTTTATTTTCCAAAAATTTGTCACTAGTCATTAACGCATCATTTCTGTTCTTCATTTCTCTTCTGAATTAAAAATTTTTCAACTCAACCTGTTGTTCCGCTTCACTACTGAATTCATCCCATCGTCGTACCTATACTTGCATAATACTTATTGAAATTTCAAAAAAGTAAAATATCCGCTATTCATTTCCTTTAAATATTTCCGTTGAATGCGAGAATTGAGGCAAGAAGAAAGGAATAATTGCTTGCTGCCATTGACTACTAAAAGTCATTCAAATATATTTCCGTTTTCTATTAAAACTGATTTTACTCGCCATTTTCATGCACCACTGGCAGAAATGAAAGCTTTACAACAAATCAATGATTTTTTACAAGAAATTAAAATTTGGATTGATTTCCCTTCCTTATCACCAATTAATGATATACAATATGATATAATAGATGAAAATATTATAAAAATATACTGCATGCAGGATTGAAGTATATCGTCGTCCTAGAGTCAAAAGGGCGTAAGTGCCATTTTTTAAAAATTTACA
>JABSMS010070547.1:0-20108 GCA_018902275.1 Aleiodes sp. PSUC_FEM 10030003
TATATATATATATACCAGGGGTTTGCTGGGCCAGTGCGTGATAGACTAGCGCAATTTGGTTGGCTTCTAACAATGAAAAGAGAGTGGACAAACCTGTTCATACAAGAAAAGCCTAGGAACTCTATATTTTTGTATCCGTGTATTGTTTTATTCACACAAACGCGAGCACGCGAATCGAAGCGATTGTCGAAACAAAATTTGCAAATAAAGAACATCGAATTCTGACAATACTTGAGGAAAGGAGGGGAAAATAGACATTAAGGGTGATTCAGACTTTGGATTTCAGTTGAAATTGGAATATTCTATGTAATAAAAATCACTTAAAAAGAATGAGTGTATTTGAGATTCCGTTTGGAAGTTAAGGGAATCTCTGATGGGAAACATGGCAACGCTGCGTTTTCTTGAAACATTTAACACTGAAGAAAGAAACTAACGCCGATATCACCCTGTTTTGTGAGGTGGAGAAATGATTAAATGAGTAAATCAGTGAGAGTAGGGAGTCATGATTGGTGATTGAAGGAAATTGTCAAAGGGTGGGAAAAGATTCTTGACTTCGCTTGCTCATTCAGGTAAAATGTATGTAGTAAAGAGTCCGGCTCCGCCAGTGATTTTCATTATGAAAGTTGAAAAATTTGAAAGTAGACACAGAATTAGGATGCGTAGGGTTTTGGAAACACCATTGATTCATCTCATTTTCCAATCAATCTAGGATGACAGTTCTGTATACGAACATAATTGAATCGACTGATTTGCAACAATAGATCATAGAGCGATCCGATTACAGGGAATCGATAAATTCATAATGTTCCAATTGAAAAGGAAAAGAAATCACTTGAATCATTCAGCAAAAATGGAAAGTCATTGAGCGAAGCTTTGTTATTATAGTTGGTGTATGATCGTTCTACGTGCTAGAGTATCACAAGGGTGGCTAAGAAGCTCGGGGGAATTAAACCTCCCACCGTGACGTCGGCATCACCTCTATTTCATAATGAAGATCTATCGTTTCATGTGCTGCTACTAATTCCGCGCTAGTTGATGTGCAATTTTTCTTGATATTTTTCATTCTTCCTTGATCGAAAATTGCATATCCATCCGCTGACACTGATATCAATGGATACTGCGACGCTTTCTCAAAGTAGTAGAATGCCGGGTTATGCAATAGACAACTATTTTCTACACATCACATAAAGTAGGGTGGGAAAACGATGCTAGGAACGAAGAAACCTCCTGCATCATTCATAACACTGAGTAGTAACTATTGAACTACGGTCATTTTCAATTTTTTGCAACAATTGCGCCATGACAATCTCTTGCTGTTATTCTATATTCCTTTACCATCAATAAACAAGGTCATCATGAATGGTGAAACTTAGTTTTATGTTCATCCGAATTTATTAGATAATTATTCCCTTCTTTTAATGTATGAGATTGAAAACATAAATTCACAAGATAACTGCTTCAGAAATACTAATCCCCAATTTCTCAGTGCCATACCACCCTTGCATCTCTTTACTTTTTTAAATCCGCCGAGAATAATAATTAGCAATTTTAATCCTTCCGAGGTTCATGGTGAAAGGGAAGGGAAAGATCAGCATTATGCTGGTCATACCAACCCTACCTGCTTATCTTTTATCCCTCTCAGAATGCCCACTCGTGAACATTTCTCCAGAACTGTTTTCTGCATCAGAAGAAATGAAGTCTTTTAATATTGACAAGTGTAACAGATAAAGAATAAGTCAACCTATAACAACTGGATATTAATATTCCATCCTCAACTATTCTTAATTCTATAAGAGAAAAAAAAATTTGTCCCTACAGCGAGGAGGAGTCGATGCAAGAGGAAAGAAAGTAGTTTCTTTCTACCTACCAACAATAACGTAGAAGTGGAAAATTATCATTGAAATTCAATTTATCTTTGATGAAAATGAAACTGTGCCATGATCGGTATACCCTCATCATTTCGACATAAGAAGACTGGTATCGATATTCCAGACTTTTTCATGAATTTGGATTTTATCAGTGACCAGCGATTCGAGATTTTACTATTGTAAGGATTGAAATAAATTTTTTTATTAAATCCAATCAAAAGTTTTCTACGACATGTAATTTTCTAGTGCAATACCGATTTTATTAGACATTATGATGCTACGGAGCCATGTGTATATGGGCGCGCTGTCACACGCGTGTGAGCCCTAATCTATATTATACAAATGGACTATGTGAGAATACAAAGTTATGATTCATTGAGGAACCAAAGAATAATGAATGAATCGAATCTGCTGATTCAAGTTCTAAAATCGCTAGTTCATAATAGTTACACATAATTGTAATAATTATATTGTTATGCTAACCCTAGAAGATAATGATAAAATCTGAGGCTTCCACGTACAGTTGTATGTTTTCTGCCAGTGAAGCAACATTCATTGAATAACTAGAAATACTTACATTTACTGGGAAACATACTTCCATTTCATTTGCTATCCTAACTCCTTCCACAAAGTATTGTATTACAAAACCGTATATCAACTTGCAGGAATCGGAGTATCATTGGGTTGCTCAGTGAAGGTATCACTTCCACTCAAACGCATCGTAACATACCTTCTGATTCTTTCTTTTTTATTCTCGCCGCTTTTTTAACCCCTTGCACTCGCCCAGCTCGTCTCGACGAATCCTTTCATCTCTCTCTCTATCTATCTATCTCTTTCTGCCTGTCTCTACACACCCTCCAGTTGAAATTTCATTTCCCAGAATCCGTTTCCGTCGCGTGTACTGGTTGTAAAATCAGTATATCCGGGTGTCAAAGCTGTGTCACCCGATCGCTACTGACATCAGTTTTAAATTCGATCAATGGGTGATACCAACCGTAAAACACTTTTAGGGTTGAAATTTTAAAAGCCCACGAGTTCCGTGTGTTACAACAGCAATGGATACTATCGTAAGGGCTAAATCGTTGCTGGAGCCGTGAAGAAGAAGAAGAGAAAAATGAAAGGAGGCGGAGGCTAGAAAAAGAGAAAAATCTGTGGCGAAAGAGAATCAGAAATTTTTTTATGGAAAGAGGAACATAGAAGAACACACCCAAGTTCCAAGAGACTCCTCTTTTTCAATAATACTGATGAGAATGGTTACCATTTTTTTGGTCATATTGTATCATTTTTTTATTAACACTCTCAATTTGAATATATCTTTGTTTTTAACTTATTTTTGCAGTTCTTGATTCGTTCAAACCGCGTCGATAAAGTTAAGGCCCATTGATAGAAAGTGAGGTACCCAACAGAAATTGAAATTTTCTAGGCAATTTAAATTAAATTTCCTTCAATGATTGACCGTCCCACGAAGTATTTCGAACTTTTTTACGGAAATAATCCTTTCTTTTCGTAGATTGATGCAAATCGGAGTACCGCAAGAAAATATTTATTTAATAAAAAAATTTCGGCTTGATTCAAGCCTTTTTCTCGCTTGAATTAAACGCATCCAGACTCGGCTCGGAAGTGTTGGACCAAGTCCATAATAATTTTGAATCAAGATTTTTTTCTTCTGGATTTTAGATGAAGGTAATTTTTAATGCCGATGAAACCTCGATGAAAAAAAAATTGAAAATTTTCGCTATATATAGGCTATGTATAGCTACGTAGACATAGATACCGCATGTACATACAGATCTACATATATGTACATATTGTATTTGTCTAATAGGCATATAATCATTATGCATATAACGTAGCGTAGATTCTACACCAACATCTAGCTGCCTATGTACATACATGGAATAAACCGATGTAATACTCGTATGTATCTATCTCTCTCTCTTATACTGGCTTACTTAGCCTCATGATAGCACATACGACACGATCACATATGCACGTCCCCTTATGCACGCGTCGTCACGCTGACCCGATGTAAATTTCAAGATTCACCGAACACATGATTGCTACCCCAATTACAATCGCTTTAATGTGGATTAATTTATGCTTGATTCAATGCTACAATCTAAAAAAAGAAATTTTTCTCTTAAAAATGCTATAAGCGTAATATGTATCTACTAGATTATGACCAACGTTAGATGGCAATAACAATTGTTATATTGTAATACATAATATTCAGATTATTTTGGAGAATTGTGATTGTGCAACGATAGTGGAACTTAAAACTGGTTAACTGTAGATATGCAGTCGTCAAATAAAGTTGAGTCAATTGCTGTGCAATCGTCTGGGAAGATTGCTGTTGAATCCCCAAATTTAATTACATTTACGTACAGAAATTAGAGGGAGGCAAAAAGACTAGAGAAGCAATTTAATATTTTATGAATATCGATTGAACATACATTACCATAAATTTTATACCACTTCGAAATGTCGGGAATTTACGATGGAAAAAATTTAAAAATTGAGTGAATGAGGAGAGAGCACTTCTTCAAGTCTTCAAATCACTCTTGAGACAGTTGAACATATCAGAATATTTGCATTTTTCCTCTTCTCTTTCTTTTATTTGTTCTCTAGGCCATTCGTGACAGTAGAACCATTCACAAAGATGAATATCATCACTTTCGTGGATGTATGCTCGAAACTTTTACTGCCTACTAAATTTCACCTAGCTCGCTATATATCTCGCGGCGAGAGAAAAAAAACATAACTTGTTGCTTCCCTGGCATTAATCTCAAAGATTTCAAGGGTCTCAACAGTTGTAAATCAGTCAATAACGTGTATGCTAAGCATACGATCAATTTATCATTAATTTTCCTATGGTGATATTCAATAAATACTGATTGAAGCCGCAAAGCATCCTCTGGGCGGCATAACATAATTTCCAAATGATCATAAGCAATCTCGAGAGATAAAAGCAGGAAGAAAAAATATTAAAAAAATATCAGTCATCTATCACCGTCGAAAACAGTGCAATCAACGTCGAGTGATCTTCATTTTCGAGAGGGTGCGGATGTTGAACGCGATAAATTTAGGTGCATACAATTTCGTCGCATAGACGGAGAGACAATGGACAACAGTATATGACTATAGAGGAATGGGAGTAAACGGGGTGAGTGAGAGAGGAAGGGGTGTTCGTTACAGCGGGTGTGATTGTCGTGCCATCAAAGTGGACAGTTTACAGATGGATTGAACGTACTACCCTTCCATTCCTCATTTCCCATACAATCTCCTGTAACGGTATGAATCTCACCCAGTGCTATTACTCAGGTGTAATTGCGTTCGCCGGCACATATTCTCGTTCATTGGTATGAAAAAAAATTGAAATAAAAATGGTTTAAAAAAATGGAAAAGAAAAAAAATAGCCGAGAGAGATAAAGAAAATTCCATACGAAACCACGGCTTGGTTGACGATGAATTCAGCATTGAAATACATGTATATATCCCTAGCATTTGGTACGGCGGCAATACGGCAACCGGTGCGCCCTGAGGCATTTACCAGTTTCCAACCTATGGACAACCCTCGATTCAATTCAATGCCACTCAATCAGTCAATGTAACGCCCCGGACACACAAACGATGTATGACCCTCTACTGTCCAATAGATGAAGTATACTACATTTGGTTTTTTTGGTGATATGAAAATTTTCCACAGTCCCTTTTTCACCTGTTTTTTGAATGCTTCTCCATAAGTATTTCATGCGATTAATTGACTGCGTAAATTTGTTTTTATTCATATGTTTTCCTTCTCACACAAGTACATAATCTTATCACATTTATCACTATAATAGTCGGTATCGTCAATATCGTTGGTAGAATGGCTCAAGGTAGTACTGTCTGTACTAGAATTACCGTTTACAATTCCATGAAATTTTGTATATTAGTAGATTTTTATCAGATAATGATCCAATGAAATTTTTGAAGGGCTACAGAGAAGCAATAAAAAAATATTGACGCTGAAAATTTCATGATTCTACCATTGAGCCTTATGAGGAATCCCAAATTTTATCATGTTTTACAAAAAGTACCGTTCAGATTTCAATTAAAAAAAGGCGGAAATGGGAAAGAATTATATGAGAACATTTGAAACACTTCAAAGTGCAACTTTGGAGCCTGTGATAGTAGTAATTAGCAAATAATATCAAAATCAACTTCTTATATTGTAGTTCATTATATGTAGCAGCGTCGTAATAAAGCTTACAACGAGCGCGAAATTTCAAATCTCATAAAATATGAGAATGCAGCTATGTATAAAAATTTGAAGCCGAACCAGATCGTTATTCTAACACGATGTCAACCAAAAACAATATAAAACTTCAATACACACAAAACATATTCTTTCCCAGAGTTCTTACGTGAACAATTCGACGAGCTTCGACGCCATCAAATAAATCACTACCAATGTTTACTTCAGTTGTGAGATTAGGTGACAAGAACTTTCCATTGGCTCTTAATTTATTAGTTAATGCAATCGGTTTCCATCTTTCTTCGTACATTTTTTGTGTCACTCTTTCACCTTTCTAATGAAATTTGTTTTTTATTTTGAATGAATGGTTCTGACTGCGATATCGTTCCTTCAAACATTCAGTGAGGAAAACAGACTCATTGTACACATTCGTTGAATAAGAATTAATACACGAGAATTTAATAGAATATCAGCCATTTTTTAGTAATTCAAATATTAAAATTAAAAATTGTTGTGCATTGCTGTCTAACACAGACAGCATTCGAGGTCATTTCACTCCCACACGTAGTTCGTGCGTTCCTCCTCCCTGCGCTTTGCTTTGCTACTTGCCACCCCCCTCTCGAGAATCTAGTGTTTCTTCTAAAGACATACACAATTATCGTATATTATAATAAAAATGACAGTGGTAGACCGAAAATGAACCATCACAAATCGACCCTCATTTAAGTTACCCAGCTGACATTGTATACTATATCAAACCATTTATATTCCGATAGTACAATTTACAGTGAAAGCATGAGCCGTTTCAGCCCAATCTATAGGAAACTTTGATGCTCCAAACTTGTCTCTTTGCTGTATAGCAAACCACATAGGCAAACCACGATTCGACGTATATTGTGCGTGAGTGAATCTGTGGCTAGTGTTTCTGCGTCCAAGTTTACATACGAATGTTCCGATTTCAAGTAGAAATTCAACTCCCTCCACTTCAGCCAGTAGATTTGAATTCACTCTCCTGAATATAACCTCGATGATCCACATGACCACATGACTGGAGAGAGTGACGTTCGATGGTACCCACTTACTCGATGTGCTTCTCTAATTATCCGTGCCAATTAAGTATATATGCCGGAGCCAGATAGGGTAGACTGATTTTACGCTCTGAGGGTGATAGTGTCAAATAAATTTTGTCATCTCTACGCACGACCTGCATTTCCATGAATATCCATGTAAATTTCCATCCATTATTCCACAGTTTTCGTTATGGACTGAACTCTCGTTCATTTTTTTTCAGGACAATAGTTTACTCGTCAGATTGGAATCTTCGTCAACATGTTTTTTGTTTCATGAGGATTAGCATTATTAATACGAAGCAGCATTATTCACAATTTCATCTTATTCAATAGTGAATAACCTGGGACAAAGCGTAAATACTCGTCATTAGCTTTCAAGAAGGGACAAATGAAATAAATTGGTATCGTTATACCATAGAAAGATCAATTTATTAATTGTCGTGAATGTATTTCGAGTGATTTGATATAGTATTTTCAGGTAGTGTCAGGAGTAATTGCGGTCGATTGTACGACAAATGTAGCTGCGTCACAAATCGTCTTGTAGGATAGAAAGATATGGAAATTGTGACTGAGAGAAGACGGTGAATGCGCAGATATATGTTGAAGGCATACAGTGTCTGTCTACCAACTTCTCTCAGTTGAGACTTGAAAAGGTCCCCACTTCCTATGCTAATTGGGGCAATTAGCATAGCAACGTTTCGGGTATGAGGACAGGATTTTGCGTTCACAGTTGGTAGCAAGTCGGTTTGCTCATAAATTCGTCGATATTTTGGGGGTTTTACAAATAGAGACCAAGTAAAATGTATATTCTGCACTGGTTAGTGTCGTGTCCGTATGTAACTAATAATATTTGGATATTGAATTAACATAAGTTAACTCATACTAGGGTATGAGTTAACTCTCATACCCTAAACAGTATCCATATATTTCGATTTTACGTGACATTTAATATATTAATCATTGCTGAGTTTATCTAGAGAACAAATGTGTGGACCGCTGTTGCGTAAGATTTCATGACTTGACCTAAATGTCAATAAATCAGTGTATATAGAATGAAATAATAAAAAAGTATATATAGAATCTCAGAGCTGAATCTCGAATACATTCGTCTGATATTCAATGTGAAAATGATAACACCTTAATGAAATAGGTACTCTACATCATCAGTTTAATCCACATATCTGTTTTCTAAAATAAAAATGCTAAAATTTCGATTTTTTCTATTAACTCACATCCATGAATTTCTTCTCGCCTTAGTTTTTTTTCTCCTCTCAAATTTGGAATATCATCGACCATGCATTTTGGTATGATCTGATGTAAGTATCTTATAAAGTTTTCCAATAAAGAAATGTCTTTATGAGCAAACACATCATGTTGAAACAACAGTGGGATATTTTTCCATCTTCTCTTTTTCGCTCTAGACTTTAATTATTAATTGAATCAGTTAATGGAATGTAAACTCTGCACTCTTTCTGCACGTTAGATGACAAAGTTTCAAGGTGTTTGACTTTTTTAAACTTTGATGAAAGTACCTCATCAAGTAATTGTCATTCAACCCAATTTTTGTATGCTTTTCCCCCTGTTCTGAGATGATAATGAAGTCCTCATGTAAATATAGAAAATAATTAATCCGTAATGATGTTATTCCAAAATAATTCACTGCTCAGATAAAAACGAAAGTCAAGTCGCTGTCTATCAATATTACCGATCGCCTATTATGCTCAATTGAACATTTTCCTTACTTCATTTCCCGTTCAATAACGAGGAAAGAGTCGTTAATTTGTATGCTCGAGAAAAAAACAGAAAACCTGATTTGTGGTTGATTTCTACCATAAGGGAAGAAAGAAATTCACTCAAACCCTGGTTGACTCCATTATAATTATGTTAAAAAAATAAGTTTCAACTGTCCGGACGAAAAATAGTAATATATAATAGGAAATGATTTCATTTTCAATGAAAAATCAAAGTCCTGGATTATAATTTTTTTCCTTTGCGTTAAAAAATTTTTTCTCTACATTCAGTAATGCTTTCTTTCTTTCACAACATGGTGTTTTTTAACGGGATAATTTTTTTCAAATATTCTTCACTCTTACAAAAAAAATACCTTGAAGAGGGAAAACACATCAGTTGTAACTTCCCAAAAATCGATCTATAAATCAATTACTCAAATATTGCTATTATATGAAATTTTTCAATGAAACCAAATTTCCGGATCAACCTCAGCTTTTGAGCCTCACATTGCCTCAGCATCGAATGCGCAGAAGGCGGATCAATAATTATACTATCCCGAATTTCCCACTTCCATTCTGTCATAACTGAAAAACAATAGGGCCCCCAACTTTCAATTCAATAATAATTTGAAATAATTTCATTAAAAAATATCAAAAAATAAATCGAACTGTGCAAAACTAAACAAAACATTTCTTTACTTTTCACTTGTTATATGATTCAAGCCGAATGTAGAATGCTTTCAGCTTCCAATCTATCAAAAGGAGTCATATATAAAAGACAATTAGCTTCGTGAAATTAACGTAGAGAAAGCGAGAGGGCTCTTGTGCGACCGCAGATTTTCATTGAAAGGAGAGAAAGAACAAAGTAGAGTCGAATGGCAAAAGCTCCAGGGCTTTGAAAGATAGAGCCTCTGGCACATTCACTTCTATTGCAATCTTACTCTTCTTCTCTTTCTCACGAACTCTTCTGTTTCTCTCTTAGTACTCATAGACGTTTAATTAAGCTAACACTCATGAATTTTCCAGAGAATTCGCGTCACACGCATTATGAAATCCTCGGGAAATTCATGAACGGTAGAGCTCTTTACTTCTGACTATTTGTGTGGTGGGGAGAGCCTACAAAGAATGCGAATATGCATTTAGACTTATACGTTATATATTCTGGTGAAAATTCAATGCCTCGTAATTTCCTCGAAGAGTTGAAGTAGTCACCTGGTGCAAATTAAAGGTTTGCTATTAAACTTCCTGGTCATTATTTTAAAACTTTTTTTTCAATTTCATTGCTCTTCGTATTTTATCTTGCTTTTATTTATCCTTTTCCCTGTATTCCCGGAAAGGCTCCGCGCCTGTCAGTTCCACGCGACGATGGATATTGGTATGTTTTATACCATTAATTCCGATCGGTTCGTGCACCCGACTAAGTTTTAATTACCAATAAAATAGCAGGTGTGATGCTTGATGAGGGAAAAATTACCACTCAACCTCTATTGGCCCGTATAAAGACTTCACTCACGCTTGTATTGCACGATATTTTTTCTCAAAAAATTGCGGTATCTTTAGATCCAGGATTTTTATTCAATTATTGTCAAAAACAGAACCGATGCTTGCTCAATAGAATCACGCTCGAATACAAAGGCTTGTCAATGCGAATTTGCAAAGAGAAAAAGGTATTGTAGCTGCATGAATTTTCAACAAAAGAGCTAAGGAAATGAAATTGCAATACTGTTCACTCAAACAATATTTACTGATTCGTATCGTATATTCGATCAATTGAATGAAAAGTGAGATGAGAGAGAGATATATCGATTCTTTCATTAAAGAGTTGTTGTCCATGTCCCATTTACACGCGAAATATGAAATCCATTGGAAAACGGTGGAGAGTAGTTTTCAGATATTTCTTTTCTATATCAAACAAGCTGTATTGAGTTATAATGGGTAAAGGGTGAAGAAGAAAAAATGAATAACATATCTATGAGAGAGTCTAAAGAGAATAGAATAATGTACCCATATTTGTGATAGGAGTTATCAGTGCATTGTAATCCACGCATCATCAATGTTGACGACCTCTATCCGCCTTTCTGGCCTCGAAAAACCTCTATATGAGTGCTCGCCTCATTGCCACGAGTTTACGAGCGTGAGGGAATAGCTGTTTTCCCCACCACCCTCATTCTTGTCGCCAACAATTCAAGCCATTCTCCCTTAGACCAGGAAACAATTCAGATTTTCTTTTCTGTGTGACGTCAGCGCTTGATTCAGTGCACGCCCAGTCGCATTCACGAAATAATGGTATTCTTTTCTTTTACCTTTCTTCCACTGAGAGTGTCTGGGATAAAAATGGAAGTATATTTTAAAACATGTATTAATGGGATATCCTATAAGCGCTCACTGTGATGAAAAAATAAGTAATAACAATGAAAACAGTATAATAATTTTAAATATCAGTCTTGTGAATCACTCCAGCATTCAGCAACAAAAATTCTGGATGATTCGATTGTGAAAGGTGTGTGATACGAAATCGGCTTCAAAAATCAACCAGAAAAAAGTGTTGAAATCAAACACTTGAAACCATGAATGAAAATTCTTTTCAGAAAAAATGGAGTGGAGAGATAGTCAGATTTCCTCACAGTCATATCCTGGACATCCTCCGACTTCGATCTCTTATAGAAAATAATTTTTATTCAGTGTTGCGAGTGTTCATTTCGATTTTTTGGTCAGTTATCTTACTGTTGACTTTTTTTATTGTAATATTTTTGTCAGAGGTTTTTGAATTTCAATTCTTCATTCCTTTCCTTTTTCATTATAGATTTTCTATTTGTACCTTTTTATTCCCATATACTTGTCGGGAATTTTGACTACCATTTTTTTTATTTGAAAATTGTTAATAATCTATAGTTTTGCCTGTTATAATTATAGTGATGTTATAATTGCCCTCACAAAACCCTGTCCTTCTTCCTTTCAGCCTTTTTTTATTTATTGATTCGGTTTTACACAGGTGCCAGTTATAACTGATCCACTTTGGACCAAACTGATAAAACCAACAACCATCGACGACCCATTCAGTTCTCTCTTTTGAATATCGAATTATTGCAACGAAATTAGCAGGTATGGTACAACGATTGCACAAAACCACGCGTTGGATAAATAACGTATGTGGATAAATTTTCCCAAAATTCATTTCGATGGTATTTTCAGGGGTTGGAAAAACATACAAACATTATTGGATCATCGGAAAATTTAACCGACAGATACGTTTTCATCGATGACTCAATTACTAAGCGTTGTCCGGAGGGAAATGAGAAATTGATGAACGAAACGATTCGAATAAAAGGAAATTCAAATAATTTGAAAACAGATGCGTTTTATATTTTCAGTTCGCTTGAAAATTTTGAAGCAAATAATACTATTAGATTGATCGGTTGATGGAAAAACAATTGGAAGAATTATATGGCGTATAATTTTCAACGGGAATAATGTGAAATTTAAATAATTACGCTTATTAAATATTGCTTGAGTATTATTCGACTTATGGAAATCAAGAAATTGTTTAAAAGACGGATTAAGTATTCAATTTAATTACTAAATTCTCTGGTCATTAGCATTGAAATCGCCACTGAACACATAGACTGAAGGTATATGGCCTCTGAATGGAAGAGGCATGAGTTCAATCGCTATGCGACGTTATTTTGAAAAGCACAAGGGTTGGGTGAGTGAGTGAATGCAATGGAACTCGGTGGATTCAATGCGTCGGAACAAGCAATGAATGCATCTATACCGTCAACCACTCTTCATCCCTTCACCATTGTATTTCATCTATGTGATATATGCAAAGCACAGTGCCTACTAGGTAATGTCAGGTTGCACCACGGATTTTCGCTGGACAATTCTATATACGACGTATACGCAACAGCATGCGTCAACGAGACTCCAAATCACTATGCCCTCCTACAAGTGCTAGTGAATTTCAAACCGCGTTAGAATACATGCGTAACTAATGAAACCAATAAAGCCGTTTGTACGCACGGAAATTCGTTAAATTTAATTGGATGCGAGTAATGCCAAAATTGAACTCCCAATGTCCCCTTCGATTAAATACGAAAACTATATACATTCTTTCGCAAAAACATTTTTAAAAAATCAAAATTTTCCGAACTTTTAAAGCCAATTATTGAACTTGACAAAGTCTATGAGATAAAGCTATAGATGCAATACTATACGTCAAAGTAAAATGTTCAAGCACTCGCAAATCTACTGAAAAATTTAATTATATTATTCTGATTCATTGAAAGCCTGTATTCGGTGAAGCCTATTACCTATATAGTAGGAAGAAGAGGAGGACTAAAAGACTTTACAGCAGTATGTCAGTGCTCGTTTTCATGTCCACATGAGTCTATAGTCCACAATATACTGACACGTTAGGGTGTGACACACAGGAATTCAACAACGCTTGGTAAATCTCGCAGAATCTAATATTACGGTGACAGTGGATGCATTAGCGGATTAACGTACTCGCAATTTCTGGTCGACCGAGTCATGAGGTATATTTGCATGACATTATACTTACCCAGTCCTGTTATATGTGAATGCTATATCTAATTTACTTCCAACCAACCATAACCTCTCTACCACTCAAGGTTCTATTGCACTCTCGATTCCACCACTAATTGTATGGATATGGTGTCGCTATCGAGAGAAACCTCTCTTGTTCAGGTGATAATTGTATTACTATCCTATCAACGTGATTGCCATTTCTCGGCGCGTCCGTCAATAGAATCGTTTGAAGTGTCCACTATAACCATGCAGGAACTATCGAATCTGAAGCCTATCGAACAGACACCTTCAGGATATAACTATACAGCAATATTGCCTTCCAAGCCCGCCGCAGACTAGCTGCATCATTGACAGTTTACATCTATCAAGCAAATTAGTATTCTTCATACGGAATGCCAAAGTTTCAACCATTCGAGAGCAACAGATCTGACTTGGCACTTATCCGTATTTGAGACTCTCATGACCAAATTCAAAATTCATATCAATTACATAATGAAATTTCTTCTATATGGAATGAGAACACCTTGGGACCCGGAATGCATCAGAATTGGCATCAGAATCCGCTTTGGAAGAAAGTTTGGGACCGTTTAAAAATTTACGAAGTCGTGGATGAAGGGTTTGGTGCGAAATATTGATTTTTTCCTTTTTTCAAGGCTACAAGGCAGGGATAGACTTTGAAAGGTCGAACTTAATTTTTGATTTTCATTTGAGCACATCTCCTACGCCAATTAATAATCTTTGAATGGTCATAGCTCTTTCGGCGAACGGTTACAATTTTTTTTTTTGAACCATAGAGATTGTTGAAATTCTACAACAAAAGAGAATTTGAAAAAATTTCTACGATCATCCGTCGCAAAGATAGGACTGTCCGAAGACGAAAACCGCATAAAATAACAAAATTAACACAATAATACTTCATATGAAATTTAGTTGCCTATTACCTTCAGTATAGATACATGGAAACCGCAGTTCAACCACTGGCATTTTGGTCTGCGTCTCGTTAATACCGATGGTTTCAGTTCCAGCATTGCCGGAATTACCGAAATACCACAGTGATACCTATTTCTAACTCCTTACCACATAAATCTTTCTTATAGTGGGAGTTCAGTAATGTATTAAGCATATAACCACAGTACACTAATTGATCGAAAAAATACCTCTGCGACTAATGCTTTCACCTCATTCTAAGCCTACCCCAGTAACATTTCCAATGCAATCGAATTTGCATCATGAACACTGACCGGTCATATCGTTGCCTTAGAGTCAAACCTACGTGACTTTGACTCTGAGGCGACGATATGGATAATCATGGTTGAAATGGTTATATGCATTCACAAATCATGTGAAAACCGATTAAATGGATAGATTTAAAATGAATAAATCGTTTTACAATGCGATAAGGCAGAGACGCGGGCAATAGTAGCGTGAAATGCTCACTTAATAGCCTTATCAAATGTTTTATGTAAAACTGCATGTTTATTGAATCAATGAAATGATAAAAAGGACTTAAAAAAAGGGAAATCTAAAAATCTATTGATCAATCGAGATACAAATAAAAAGTCGAAAGTTTTTCGTTTATCTACATTATAAGAAGGAAAAAGTATTTCAATTTTCCAAGATTTTCAACTAGCCAAAGCGCCGTCATTGTAGACACTCTGGTGTGTAGGAGTGAGAGTTTACCTAATAAAAGTACAGACTGAAAATAGTGGATTTCCTGGAAAACATATCAACATCAGTGAATTGTTTGCCATTATTAAGACCTCATGATCGATGCTTAGAGATACGCTCAAATCTCTTATAAGATATTTCGGATGTAATCCATCAGGAACACTTATTCGATAGCTTATGAAACGTATATGATTAATAAAGGAATAACTCACGAGAGATTGTATTATAATCAAAGAATGATGAGCTTCGAAGGAACGGCTTTAAGGGTGCTAACAATTTAATCACTCAAGAATTTTGTGGGAAATTTAGCTAGCGATTGAGGAACGTATATTTTTGTTTTTCTATTATTTCAAGGAACAATCGGAGTAATCTCTATGGAATAATTTCATTACCCCATTAAGGGGTAACGGAAGGCAGGGTTTTTCTTCAATCTTGAATTAAATTATTTAATGATAATCTTGATTTTTTTTCTAAAACAGAAGTTAGAATAGTTGTAGTGTAATGCAACACATAGACTGCGATTCATAGTTGACAAGAAAATTGATAATTATGAACGAACAATTAGTTTTGAGACAGAGAAAATACACTGCGTACTGTTACCCCTTAAGTTACTTGTCCTATTATTAACTATTAAGACAATAGTTTCTCCTACCAGTATTTCGCTTGGGTCGCCGGAAGTTTTTTTTATCATCAAACAAGATAACATATGCAAAGGAAAATTCCGCATTTGATTCTTACCCATCTAGTGTTTCCATCCCTTGTTTTTTTCGTTATAATTTAGGGCTAATCAATACAATGGCACCATCTGTTGGAGAGTATCAACATCAAATTATTGATACTATACATAATGTATTATGCTGCGAATCTAGATTATACTTTAGTGAAACTTATTTTAATGGATTATGAACTTGGATATTCAATGCAAAGAAAGGATTTAAACATCATGCAAGGCATCTTAATGAGAATAGCAAATAAATTTTCCCTCACTGATTCTCGTCCATTATGTTTACCAATCGATGGTCACTATGTGATATCGCAGTCGGCTATTCAGTCTTCCTGGTTTCATTACATCAATAAAGTTCATGATGAAAACCGTCGAATAAACTATATTTCTACGATCTAAATGCTTGCGTTTAGAAATAATGTGTATTGAAGACGTGAAAATGTAATTTTCTCTGACTTTGTTCTTCTTTCAAGGGACTCCACAAGGAATTTCAATCATTTTATCGCGAAAGCATGGTGCCCTCCGTCCAAGGAATACAAACCTCCATAGAATTTCAGACCTGAGACATTCGGAGATCCCGTGAGGAGAGGGTTCCGATCCCAATGTCTAAGTGGCGTCGGCGTCAATTTTAAAGACAAATGGACTCCGTCGGCACATCTCCGTCGGCAGAACAATGAAAAAGTGAATTTAATGTACTTACTCGATGCGAAATCTCCAACACTTCAGGAAACATCAGAGTGGCCCATATGCAGAAAGTGGTACAAGCTGTGATTGGTCAGACCTTCCATCGCCATCACTCGTACTGTTAGGATATAGCAATGAAAACCGCAGGGTATTTTTGTCCGCATTCTATGCTTATCTGTGGATGAAAACATATTTCATTATCTAATAATTGAATTTAATCTTCTTTGAATTGAACCTCATTTCACCGTGATATAATAAAACGAAATCATTAATTCTTTTCTGTGATCAATTTCAATGGGATAGATTAAAATAATCGAAATCTACGATGAAAAAAAATCGCCAAAATTGAATTTGAAAACTTTTGGAAAATTCGACTGCTCCCCTCAAAAATTGAAGGCTACCCCTTATCATGTATATCAATTTTCATTCTTTTACGAATATATTTTGCAACATCGCCGTTATATTTGAATTCAATTTTGAAAAATACGGTTTTCTCCCCTCTTTGTCATTGTCATCGGATTTTTTTTTGAGTTAACTGCCCGAGTCGATTTTTTTCATTCACTTCATTTAAACTATGTCATCCCAAACAATCATTTTTTTAATCGATTCGTTAGAACTTTACTTTTTAATTTGCTTTGTTTTGAAATTGATAATCAATAAAATTATAAGTTTATTAATGAAATCATAATTTTATTAATCATGAACTATTTTTTTTTCTGTTCTCTCCAGTGTTGTTTGGTTGATTGTATTTTCTCTTACATTTTCCCTCCTTATTGTAAAGAGTAAAGTTGATGAATAAAATCATTGTTTGGCATGATTAATTTACCTTTTTTAACCGGTAAATACAATAATCTAAATTTATTTTACTTGAAGATTTTTTTAATGTTTACGCAAAAAAAAAGATTCAAAAAAAATGTTAGCATGCAAAATCATAGCATTTATCTTGTATCCAATGGCTGATGTTTTTACACGCCGATGGAACAAATGCAAATGCCCTTTTAAGCGAATTTTACTCGTGTAGCAGGTCTCTGGTTCACTCTCTCGAATCCTTCAAACAATGAAAAATTGAACCAATAATCACGAGGGCTTTGTGATCCTAATTATTCCATAGCCACCGATCTTTCTCGAATAAAAACGACACTTCTTCTTCTTGTTTGTGCTGCTACTGTGCGCAGCTGGTCTTCGAATCTCTGACTACTAGGCCAAAAGAAAATAAAAATGACACAATGGCACTCGTCGGTATTCCCGTTATGCCCCCTTCCGACCACGTAAAAAAACTCAGCTATGAATATCCGTAAAAACAATGTCAATGGTCGATAAAAACATTAAAAGAAACACGAAAGCACTCGATATTTTGTTTTCAAGAGATCTAAAAATAAATTGGAAAATTTCATCTAAATTCAGACAAAAATAAAAGCTTTTCGGTTCGTTTTGAATCGGTTTTCCTCTGATTTTCATTACATGTGTTATAATTTCCTTGAGAGTAATAGAAAAGTAATGAAAATGACTCAAATCGGAGAGAAATCAACTTATCTCTTAGCTTGTTGCAAGAGATTTTGAAGAAAAATATGTCAAATTTCAAAAATGGTAAGGGCTAGGTCTTGAATTTTAAGTAAAAACCATAAAATGTTGAAAAAAAAATCCAATAGTAAATTTTAATACATATTTACAATTGGGAATTTCTTCGTGTGTTCAAGGGAATGATGGAAGAAATCTCAAATAGTTGAAATGGAGTGCTCATTGTCCCCCACTTTTCTCTACACATATTCGACCTTTATTCCTACTGACAAGAAGTTTCATTTCATATATATTGAATACATTTTTTTTTCTCCGGTTTTACTCAGATAATATCGAAGTTTTTTCTACGGTACTGGTAAATTTTTGGTACAGATGATAATCCAGAATTAGCGGGGAATTAAATGAATCCCACTCCATAAAGTGTCAGACAATGTATGTACTTTCTCGCTATAGTGCATATACTATAGTGCAGTGACGAATCGAGTACTCTTAAAAATCTGGCAACATTGTTCAGAACACACGGTTTCAGTTGGCATCCTCAATTTTGAGACTCGCGCTAGTATATACATGGAAGGCCAACATAACCAACTGTCCATAGAGTATTGCAAGTAGTTGAATGTGGTAGTGCACGTTACTTTGACATTATAAAGATAAAAGATAAAGAATATATAAGAAATATCGCGTTCTGGGTTTTTTCATCATTTGTGAGATTTTTATAAGACTGATTCAGTAACATGGATAAACAGAGGATTTTTTAAAAGGACTGCATAGTAGGAGCTGTTGTGAGTAGAAAAAGAAATGGTTTCTATTATTTTTTTTTTGTCTATATAATAAACGCAAACTCGTGGAAACGTTAATTCAACCGCTGTTAATAATTATCAATTAATTTTTTTCACAGTTTGTAATTGATTTTATTTCATTTGGAACTAAATTTCTTTGTTTTCTACTGCTCCAATTCGAGCATCCTGACACTATATTCTAGTAAATATACATGAGTAACAGGTGTGAGTTCATATATTTAAGTTATTTAAGATTAAATGTAATTCCATGGTTTCCAGAGAACCGATTGCTAATGTAAAATAGAAGGAGGAAACTGAATCACAAAAATCAAGGATTTTTATTATGGAGCGATTGCATCGAAGTATTTTGGCACGATTACGTGAAGTGATTTGCCAAGACTTGAATGTGGACAACGGCATAATAGATCAGCTGACAGCAGACTACATTTTGAAAGATGAAGATCTCATCCATATATCTCGGGGTAACTCACTGAAGGAGAAAGCTGAAATTCTCTTGGATATACTCCCAAAGTATGAAACCATATATTACTCACAAATTTTGTGTATTAAGGGTTAAATGGCACTCTTTATATGTATTGAGTTTTCAAAGGAATGTTTCGCGTTCAACTATAAATTCTGAAAATCGAGAGAGTATAACATACCGAAGTGGCTGAAACGTTTGTTTTTCGATGAAGTCAACTATGATAAACAAAAAAATTCATTCGAAAATTGAAAAACTTGTGTAGGTCCCGTTAACCCTTAGTACGTATTGGAGGTTACGAAGTTAAGATTTTCTTATTTTTTTGCAGTCGGGGTCCCCATGCATTTGAGACATTCCAGCAGTCATTGAGGCATCATTATTCCTGGTTGAGTGATGATATCGAAAAATCACTCAATTCTAATGATACTCAGGCAAGTGACACTGGAACTACAAGATTACCAACACTCCCACCAATATCACCGTTGACAGTCCGTAGAGAACATAAGGTAGGTATTTCAATTTTATGCAATTTTATCTGTTATTCATATGAAATAGTTCGGATTTAGCTACACAATTTCCAAAACTGATCATGATTCATTGCTTTTATCATCACACAATCGTGCTATCTATGACCTGTTCATAGATAATATAAATTGAATGTTTGAATTAAATTTAATCAGTATCCTAACTTTTTCATCACTAATTTTAATTTAATCATTTGCTCACTACTACGGATTATCAATTGCGTAAGTAACTTAATAAATAAGTGTACATTATTATGTTAATTTGCTATTTATTATA
>JABSMS010070558.1:0-20155 GCA_018902275.1 Aleiodes sp. PSUC_FEM 10030003
AAATGTATTGGTAACGAAATTTTCCTTCGCAATTTCTATATCTATATATATCGAAATTTTCTTGACCGAAGTAAATTTTCTTGCAACAAGAATTTTTTTTTCTCAGTGTATGTATCTTTCCGAGTAATTTAATGACAGTAGAATAATGGAATGATGAAGGGAGATGAGTGAATATTATCTTGGCTTCAGTTTTCGTCGAATATTTAAAAAAATAATCGAAATTTTTGTGATTTCTTTTGTAGAAGGAAGTTAGAACAAGAAATGTTCACAAAAAAATTTCTATATCCTTTAGATTTCGAAATATTCTCCGAAAACTGGAGAAAATACTGAAAAAACTTCAATCGTTTCATCAATTCCCTGAATTACATGAAGAAGAATAAAATTTGGAGTCTTCTTCATGAAAAAAAAACGATTAGAACTATTCGAAAGAAGATAAACAAATGCTCTGAACGTTCTAATTGCAAGAACCCGGATAAGAATAGAGTTAGAAGGTTGTAATTGTCATTTTTTTTTAAACTACAAAAATTGGATTTACACTGATTTTTTCATGAGAATAGTAACTTCCGCCTTTTTATTATTTGACAAAAAAAGTGGCACGTACGCCCTTTTGATCCTACAACTATGATCATATCGTCGCACTAGAGTAAAAAGGGCGCAAGTGCCATCCGGTCTACAAAAAAACCCAGAAAATTTCCGTATCCGAGATAATCATGAAAAACGCAAAAATACAATTGCTTCTATTTTGTTTTCAGAAATTCAAGTTGCTCATTAGAATAGAGGACGACGTACCAAGTTTGCGGGTAAAGATGGGCCTGCCAGCAGTAGAACTATCACCACTCTAGATACATCAAAATTTTGTTTTTCAAATTAAACTAATCATTGTTCATTGAAAATAAACCCGCGTTACTACTCGTGATGAAACAAAAAAAAGCGACTGAAATTTTCAGTCAAATCGACTTTATTCCATCATCAGTTTTTTGCGAATATCTCGAGAATTTATGGAGATACGCCCTTTTCGCCCTACACCTTTATTGTAGATCTTGAAATTCTCTACAAAAAAGGATTAGGGCGATAAGGGCGTATCTCCATTAATTCCGGAGTTATTCGCAAAAACCTGATGATGGAATAAAATCGATTTGTCTTAAAATTTTAAAGTCGCAAAAAAACTCGTTTCTCTTCACTCGGACGTGCATTGAAATTTTAATGATGCGAGTAACTGAACATCACGAAGTGAAAATTCAAAATGAGAACTTGAAAAAAACGCGAATACTTACTAGCCTTAGATGACTAGTATAAATAAACTGTAGGTTCGGAGGTGTTCAATGTTTGAGCGCGATCGCATATAAAATAAAATTAGAGATGAAGAAAGGAAATTAATTAACAAATAAAATTTGATTTTTAGTCGTTGACTAAATAGTACCATGGTTTAATTAGTTAGTCAATGATACAAAAGAATAGAAACAATAGAGAAATAATAAACGTGAAATAAATTTGAAGGAAAAAATTATACCATTTAGTTATTGTCGATCATTGCTCTGTTATTTATAAATAAAAATTGTGTAAATGGTAAATCAATGAAATATTTAAATTAGATACTTTTAGTCACTATTTTATTTATTTTATTTTCTAATAATCCTGATTATTTTTAATTTTATCACTTCTTACGTGTTTTGAATTTTTTAATAGCAATGGAAAAGAAAATGTTTTTTTTTCAATGTAATCTTGAATGTATTGAATTTTTCATTTACAAGTTAATATGAATCAGTGTGTATCGTAATAAAGAAATAAATACTGTTTATTGGAATTTGTGATGGTTTTTTGAAAAATTTTGGGTTGTTTATATTAAACTTATCTCAGGAATTTTCAGGTTTTGAGGAAATTCGTAGAGACCTTTTTTGTAGTTCATGAAACTATCTACAATGAAGGTCTGTTGATAAAATTTTCTATTTTATGGAAAGATTTTCTGTTATGTTAAATTATTGAGCAATGGTGTGCAAATTTTTTTTTTTCATTCGACCCTGACCTGTACATTATTTTGAAAATATCTCAGGAAATATTGGGTTTAGAAGAATTTATGAAGAGAGCTTTTTTGAAGAGAATTTTGTGAGCTGCAAAAAAGGTTTCTTGACAATTTCCTCTAAACCTACTGGTTTCAAAGATATTTTCAAAATTATGTAGGAAAATACTACCCTGATTCCTTTGAATGGTACTTACGTCCTTTTGATTCTAGGGCGACGATATGAAATAATAATTAAAAAAACTATGAGAATCATAGAAAAATTTATCTTTATTTTCGTCTCATATAATTTCCACTCTTTTTGTTTGTGTTACAATAGTAAAAAAACGAAATTATTTGGTTTTTCTTCTACGAACATGTATAAATCCAAGTAAAAAAAAATGAGAAAAGAAAACTCTACAAATTTGCGCAAAATCTTGAATTTATAATTTCAAGAATAAAGTTCCAAATATCAAAAGGTACAGATATAAAAATTATTTTATTTTTTTTCCTTATCAAGTGATAAAACTCTGAATCATGACGAGTTTTCTCAACGACTTCATATTTATTTTCAATTTAAAAAAATGTTTAATTCATCATTCCTCTTTTCGATCTGTGATGCAAAATGCAATTGACGGAATTATTTATCGTTAATTTTTAATTACAGTACCAAGTATACAACCCATTAAAATATGTCATTATTCAACTCGGCACGTATGGACGGAAAAATTATTTGCTCACACAAGAGCAAGAAAAAAAATATATAATCAAAAATTACGATAAAATTACTAAATAATGAAATTGAAAAAGGAATACTCAACACAGATTAATTATCCGTTAAATTAATTGGACGTTGATTGAATTTACAATTCAAACGAAAGCAATATCAAATTATAAAATCATTAAAAATGTTTGAAAAAACATTGATTGTCTCCTAAAACAATCGATCTACCCTGAGATTAATTTTCCTCAAATATTAAATTAATTAATCTATTCAATGATGTACAAATTTTAAGAACACTTTAATTATTATCATTCTTTTGTTAAAAAAATTTCAAGCATTCCAGTGATATAAAAAATATTTTTTTATTCAATCGATTCAGCAATGAAGTGATAAAGAAGAAATATCTCCAAAATTTAATTTATTTGAGGAATATCTCAGTAATTATGAGCTTTACGAGTATTCATCGCGAAACCTTTTTTTTACTCCTTGAAATTCTCTACAAAAAAGGTCTCTGGATAAAATTCTGTAAGCCCACCTATTCCAAAGATATTTTCAAAAATGTGAAAATATTTTTTCGTGTCATGTTATCTTGAATAATCGTTTAAACAATATTTCGAAGATCTCTCAGAAACTATTGGGTTCAAGAAAATTTCAGACCTTTTTTTTAGAAAATTAAATTTTCTACAAAAAAAAGATCTTTTAACTTTACTATTTCAAAGATATTCTCGAAATTACTTTTAAAAACTTTAATCTCGAAATTTTTCTGAATAATCACACACATTATTTCGAAGATATCTCAGAAATTACTGAATTATTGAAACTTTAAGAAGACCTTTTTTGTAGTTCACAAAAGACATCAAGTTATCAATCCAAACGTTTCAAAAACCCTCTCTCATCACTTCCCAGCTGAACAATTAGCCTCATAAAACTAAATAAACCCTAATCTCCACATAAGAATAATTACACAAATACCTAGACCAGCATCAAGAATTTTATTACTCGCGCTGCTTCTAAATAAAGCAGGATCACCCATTTGGAATGTATTCGGTGGACTCGACATCCTACCATCTCCACCTCTGCTGTACGCAAGTACTCGTAAATTATACGTTTTCCCTGGGCTCAAATTGTAAACGTAGCCCTCAAGTTTACCGCCACCAGCAACTCTCGTGTCATTGGCAGTGCTCATATCCTGATCAATCTCCCAAACCCGTATTTTATAACCATCAAGTGGCTCTTCATCGAGACTCGGCTGCACGTATCTCCAAACAACCCTGACGGTCGATGGATTAACATCATAAACAAACACAGAACTCGGTGGATTTTGCGGTGCTTTTCTGTAAGTCCTCTCCAAAAATCTTTCGCTCTCCGGACCAGCACCGGCCGAGTTATACGCCATAACTTTAACGTAGTAGTATTTATCAGGCTGCAGTCCAACAATGAGCGCCCACGGTCGTGTCGTACGCGACAAATAATAGACGCACAGTTCCTCTTTACCGTCTTCAGGCCAGTACTTGAGCCTGTGTCCAATCAATTTGCCTCGGAGCTTCTCCCGCGTTTCTTCAATCGGTATCCACGAGACATTCAAACTTGTGCTGTTGTAACTTAATGCAGAAATACGCTGTGGCTGCACCTGTGGCATGTCCTCGGCGCTCCAGATCGTCGCTATATCAGTTAACGGACCAACACCAGCTTCGTTTATCGCCTGCACCATGACTTCGTACTCAGTGTAATAATACTTAGGATCAATTTGCACTACTGACATTCCCACATTACCGTAATCAATCAAAGAAAGTGATTGGAATTCAAGGTCACCCTTGCGACGCCAGTAGACCTTGTAGTAGATACCACGTCCATGCTGATCAGCTGGAGGAAGTGGCTCCCAGGTGATTGTCAAGTCCCCGAGTTTTCCACCGCCGCCGCCGAGTTTGGCCGGCGCTTTCGTTGGTTTATCCGGCGGTGTACTGAACTGCGGAGATGGCAGTGACAGCGGTCCGTGACCGTACTCGTTGGCTGCCGACACAGCGAATTCATAAGTTGTGTAAGGGTTTAGAACGTTCTCTAATTGAGCACGCTTACGACCGGTGTATCTGTCGATCTCCTCTGCAGTTATATTCTCGGATATATTGAACCATTGATGGTGCCATTTTGTTCTAGCAGCTACGGTGTACATGAATATCGGACGGCCGTTGAATGCACCGTCTGTCCATTCTAGGGTTGCCGATGTTTTACCTACGTCCACAACTTGAACTCCACCAGGTGGGCCCGGTGGACCCTCGACTATCAGAGTCGTTTGACTTGATACTTCACCCACTGCACTCTTTATTGTACACTCGTATTCACCCGCGTCTGATAAAGTTATGTTGATGAGGTCCAAGACACCACCGTCAATTTTTATCCGCGGATTGTCCAGCAGGTCTTTGTCCCTTATTCTTATGCCATTGTGTCTCCAGATGTAAGCTACGTCGAGGAGCTCGTCGGTGTCGGCTTGACAGCGGAGGGTTTGGTTGTACATCACGGCTGATACGATTCTTTGGGGAAGCGTTTCTACGAAATTCGGACCGCCTGCAATGGAGATTTGGGGTGAAAATCGTTTTTGTTGATTCATTAGAATGATGAGTTGAAATTATCAGCTATAATTTTCGGTATACTGTGTGGACGGAGAGAAATTTTCAACAAAAATTACTGAACGTTTTCAGTAAACACGGGACATTTTGATGGTGAACAAAAAATTACTGAAGCACGCACTAAAATTTTTGGAGATTCAGAAATTTTGAAAGGAATTTCTTCGAAAATTCCCGAATCTCTCCAAATTTTTTAATGTCTGGTTCAGTAATTTTTGTTGTGAATTTCTCTCCGTGTACGATCTTTTTCTATTTTTTCAAGAAATCGCAAATTGAAGAAATGAAGTTTTTGGATTTTGGTAAATTCATTGGATTGCGAGGGAAATTTTAGTTTAAAAATGCTGTAATAGAATCAACATTGGAATAATAGTTACCGAGATAGTGAAAAAACAGGAATTTTCGGAAGAAAATCACTAGTGACGATGTAAAGCAGAGGTCAAAAATTTTAACCGTTCATTTTTTAAGAATATTTCGGGAATTAAGCGAGATCGCGAAATTTTTAGCGACAAATTAAAGCTGCAAAAAAGATGTACATAAATATTTCGCTATCAAAGAGATAAGTCAAGTTGTCTCGTTTTACTTCTTCACTACTGAATTGTTTTTTAAATAACTCGTCAACTATTGCTTCGGCGAGGATTCTATTTTTTATTTATCAGAATATTCGACATTGAATATTTAAAAAAATTGAGTCAAAGGGGCGTAAGTGCCATTTTTTTAAAATCTACAAAGATTGAATCTACATTCATTTTTTCATAATACTAACTTACGCCCTTTTATTATTCAGCAAGTAAAAACGGCACTTACGCCCTTTTGATCCTAGGGCGACGATAGAAAATACAGCTACGAAGAAGGCAAAAAAAAATCTCGTTTCATCAATTAATTCATTAATCAGAAAATGGTAATTATAATATTTAAAAAATCAAAAAATAGAATTTATCCTTACGTAATACAATAAGTCGTCCACGTGTCTCATCGCTGCCGAACTGATTTGTAGCAGTGCAAGTGTATGTACCCTCGTCGTCCTGTGATACTGGGCTTATTATCAAATTACCGTTCTCAAGTATCCTCCTTCTTCCACCACCGCCCAATACATTTCCATCTTTTTTCCAAACAAACTTTGGTCTTGGTGCTGCCTCCGGATTACAAAGTATCGTTACGTTGCCACGCTCAGCTGCATAAGTCTCGGGTTCCATTGGATGCTTTTTGAATGAAGGCTTCAAGGCTGGAGAGAAGAAAATATTTTTTTCTGTTAATCAATTTTTTTTTTGCAAATTTTCATTATTTGGAAAATATCTCGAAATTGAAGGGCGATAGGGAAATCGTAAACTTTTTTGTAGCCCATAAAATTCCGTCAATTATAAAGTCCTTTGTATCAAATGGTTACATGTGTAAATAACACAAACAAATTCAACACTTAGACAATGTACAAATCTATTGTCAAAATCAAGTTATTGGATCCATAAAAAATAAAAATGATATTAGAACATGTTAATGATAAAATGCTTAAATCATGAATGTTGAAAAAGTCATTGTTGAAATTACATATCGTCGCTCTAGAATCAAAGGGGAGTAAGTGCCATTTTTTCTTGTTGAATAATAAAAGGGCGTAAGTTAATATTTTTATGAAAAAATCAATGTAGATTCATTTTTTTCACATTTTCAAAAAATGGCACTTACGCCCTTTTGACTCTAGTGACAAATCAACAGAATGGCTTGAAAAGAATCGATACATTGAAGTATATCTAATATTTTTCAAAATTTAATTTCTAATTTCTTAATTTATTTGGGAATACCCAATGCTCGATTTACATTTCAACAAACAACTTCAATGACTCACACAAAACTCTCAATTGCGCAGATGAGTAAGTAGTCTTCAGCTGATTCCTAGCCCGGCACTGATACATTCCAGCATCCTTGTCCTCCACCCTCTGAATCTTCAGCACATTATCCTGAATGAAGAATCTATCTCTCTCGTCCCCCTCGAGAGTCAAATTATCCAGTAGTTTCCCATTCTTGAACCAATGATAAGTGACATCAGGAATGCCAAACGCCTCGCAAGTCCAAGTGAGATCAGACCTGTGATCAACATGTTTGTCTTCCAGTGGAATCGTGAAATTCGGCATCGCTTGAATGGTGAGCCACACTGAATTTTCAATGGACGCTCTATCGTTGTAAGGTCTGCACGTGTATTCCCCCTGATCTTCGACTCTGACACGAGGAATTATGAGCACACGATTGTAGCTAGTTAGAACAGCACTTCTCGGGAGTGAAGCACCTCTCCTCGTCCAATTGTATGAAGGCACTGGGTAACCGAAGGCAATACACTCTAATCTCACTTCTTCACCGGCAATCGGCGCCTCTGGGAAGACTTTCGGGAAATTGTTTGGGAACTTGAGCTGCTGATAAGAGGAGTGCGGATTCACTCGCAGTGGGAAGAATGGCCCGTTTCTCCCAGTGTCCGATGCGATACTTTGGACATTGCAGGAATAATTACCACCGTCTATTGGCTCGAGTGCTGAAAAATATAAGGCACCGTCGTTCGACACGAACACACGCTTGTCTTCTTCGACGAAATTCGGGAAGTAGTCGCGGGCCCAGTAGTATTTAACTCCTGGAAAATGTTGGGGTGGATCACAGTACACTGCCTTTCCCCAATTCTGATCACCACGCTCCTCTGATCTCTTCAAGTTGAATTCAAGAATGTAACCGAAGGAGAGCTCGACGGTCTCGGAGATTATTTCACCGTATTCGTTGCTCGCTTTGCAGTGATATGAACCTCTATCCTCTGTCTGTAATTTTAATAATTTATAGTTAGTATAGTGATTTATTGTTTTCGAAGATATTGAGATTGGTACGAGTTGTTTTAATACAGAATTCGATCTTTGAAGATTTCATTCTCAAACATTCTATTATGTCTTATCATTTATAGGGGAAGGTGGGGTAAAATGGACACTCGAATCGAACGGTTCGAGATAGAGATTTTCTGATGATTTCATTGGAAAGCTGCGGGAATTTTAGTAAAGCTACATGATTCACATTGAAAAATTCGTATTTCAATTTCTTTTTAAGATATTTCTCAAAAATTAGTTCAATATAGAAACTGGCTCACATTTTGCCCCAATTGAGGAAAGAGTATATTTGGAATAATATCGTCGGCCTAGAGTCAAAGGGGCGTAAGCACCATTTTTTAAAAATCTACAAAAATTGAATCTTCACTCATTTTTCCACAAAAATACTAACTTCCGCCCTTTTAATTACGCAGCACGGAAAAATAGCACTTACACCCTTTCGATTCTACGGTAACGATGTCATGACAATTGATAAGCTTGACCTAAGAATATCAAAAATATTCTTTCCTTAATTTATAGATTTTCAAAAATATCACAATATTATTATAATTAAAAGAAATTCAGTGATGAAGTGATAAAAAAATGAAAAAAACAGATTCTTTAGTAAATATCTTCAAAACGAAGACTGGCTGTAGGGGAGATGGGGTAATATGGACATCTGAGGCAAAATGGACACCTGTAGAATATTATAATGTGATTTTCACTTATTGCAGGTGAAGCAATTCAATTTTTTAAATTTTTATGAAAACTCAGTTCTTCAAATATTGCAAAAATAAAATAATTTTAGACCAAAAAATTGAAAAAACGAATCTTCAGAGACCAAAGGAAACAATATTTTTTTGTGAAAAATACTTGACGAATCGAATTTTTCGGAAAACAATAAGAAATTGAACAAAAAAAAAAAATATAAATTTTGAAAGAAAAGAAAACATTAATTTCTCACTAGTTTCTGTCAAAAATTATTCTCCACTTTCCAACAATAGAAATTCGTCAAATTTGATATTGAAAATTCTCGTTAGTGTCCATTTCCTCCGATCTCTGTCTATAAAAAAATACCAAGAGACTTTTTCTTCCAGAAAATTGAATTTACTGCAAAAAATCTCCTAAATTCCCTCATGATTTTCAAACTAAATAAAACTAAATAAAAATACTCAATTACCTGATCAGGATTGTATATGATGAGATTACCCCCACTCAGTGTGTACCTAGTTTTCTCAAACGGATCAATTTTCGTAGCGATGAGTCTCGCATTGTCATAATCCTCTCTGAACCACTCATAAGTGGGTGTTGGATAGCCACCAGCGAGGCAGCTCAACGAAACTTCATTATTAATTCTCCTCTTCGAGACATCAAAAACTTTGCTAACTGGCTGCCTAATAAAATACGGACCCTGCGGTATTTCCCTCGGATTATCAATCTCGATTCCATAAGTATAATCACGGTCGTCCTCATCCAAACCGTGGAGGTTTGATATTTGTGCCTCGCAAATATACAGAAGCATTTCATGTGACGTGACTTTTTCGAGGCCCCAACGTTTCAAATTATTATTAAACGAGTAAGCAAGAGCGTCGCGATCGACTGCACCGTCATTGGGCTCCGGTAAAAATGCATTTTCCAAATTGAGAAGTTGCGAGCCATCGGCCTCATTCGACCAGTAACCGCCGCTCTGTTTTGCCCCAATGTACCAAGTCCTGTGCTGTGGATCCTGCCACTGCAATTGATGCAAAATGAAACCGTGCTCCTCAACTGAATTAACTGACACCAATTCACTCTGGTAGGCTTGGCATGCTCGTTTCGCATCGTCCCTTGCCTTCAATGGGCTCTTGATAAACCTGTAGCAAGATTCTTGGAATTTAATCCAGTGTCTTGGACACTTCAATTCATTTTCACCGTAAAAATAATTCTGTCCACTGCCGTATGTATTTGTTTGTGTATTACTCCACGAACTCGATGACTGCTGGTTGCCCCAATTTGATTGGTGATTATTCCATGCATTTTGTTGTTGTTGATTATTCCAATTTGGCTCTTGGCTTGTCTCTTCGCACGTTATTTTTATTATGAGATTTATGGAGAATACGATTAGCAGACTGGCACGAATCATCGTGCTTTATTCTCCTTTGTTTGACAGAATTAAAAATTCGGAGTTAATATTGCTTTGATTTTATTGGTGTTAGTCATTCTGGGTGTGTGTTTTTATTGATGAATGAAATATTTTGAGAATTACTCATTGAGTCATGGGATAATTGTGGTTGATTCGTGCGGGGAGGGGACACAGGGAGTGGTCAGCGTTTACGTTCTGACGGTTTAGGTAGAATAGAGTTTTTTTTTGGAGTGATTGTTTGAGCAATTGCAGCAAAGAAATTACGAAGTTTAATTATAGTTACCTGGGGTCTTCGGCAGTTAATCCACACTATTTTAGGTAAATAATACGGGAATCGAGAGCACTCATTACAGAGACGATGCACCTCGCACGACTGGATTTACAATATTGTTGTGGTAGGTGGCAGCACTGTGCGGCAGGTTGGCCAACGGTTTTTTTTTGAGGTTTCAGTTGGTGGAATTGGAGGAATTTTTGAAAGAAGAGGAGGGGATTGGCTGAATAAATTTGAGGCGATTTGTTTAAACAATTCTTTAATTATTTTACATCATTTTTGCTGAATTATTTTATTAGGAAAATAAACTTGATATTTGATGGTGTTACTTTATGACTTACCGTGAATTGATGAAATGTTGGGGAATGAAGATGGGAATTTTGGAGGCGAGTGATTTATGGATTAAAAATAAGCGGGACGCTTTCATGTAAATATTTAACAATCGTTCACATTTTTGAATGACTCGTTCAATCGAATTACTCACGATATTTCAATTTTATATTCATGCAGTGATGTGACATCTTGCGCAACACATTCCGTGGTGACAAAGCATGAAGATCATGAATTAAGTTAATTTTTGAATGCGAAGAAAACAGAGTGAAAAAATTGCGAGATGAAATCGTTGCGAAAATTCAGCACAGTAAGCGCGAAAACCAAAAATACCTAAATTTTATTAATTCAAGAATACTTGAAACCAAATGAATTGAGAAATCAGGGTTTTTCACTTCTCTTCATTCCTCTCCAGCAGAAAATTCCAAAATGAAATGAGCACTGAAGTATCTCCACCGAGGTTCCACACGCGAGTGTCGAAAATTGCGCGCGTCTCTGCGCAATTGGCGCATGCGCACCACCGAAAATCCACTGGTAGAGGTTAAAAAGGAGAGAGAAAGAGAGAGACCGAAAAAAAGTAACCAACACAATCCTAACCCCCTCGTTGGGGACAATTCCAAGGTGGCGCTTGGTTATGGCCGGCGGAAACACGCGCGCACGCCATAAGCCAGTGCTGCCTGTGTTTGGATAATATTGCAGCATCCGTATCTGCCTCCGCCTCCACCACCTCTGCTGGGCCACCTTCGCCGCCGCCGTTGCTGTCGTGTACGAGGGGAAACGTGGGTAAGTACCCTCACTCCAATGCCACCCATTCAGTCTGCACTCGCATGTCCACGAGGTAGCTCACCGGGCCTGGCGGCTTCCTCTTGCCTATTTCGCACTGGGTTAAAATACATTACTCTTCCCCTCTCTTATTTCACGTTCTCGCTCTGTCTCTCTCGCTCTCATATTCGTCCCTCCCCAATATAATACCCACATAAAATCACCCATACACTGACGACACCTGGGTTCAGCCTTCTCCTCTTTCTCAGTTTGTCTCTCGACACCGTGGAACAACGGTTGTCATCAGCTGCTCACTATCAACATTCACAATCCTTTTATTATTCGTGAGGAAAAATAAGAGAGACACTATACAATTCCATGTATACTATTTTGATGGTTGAGGTTAGGTCATTGTGATCGCGGGATTTATTTTCAAATTTAAATTATCAAACCCTTAGATACTTGAATTATTTACTTTTTTTTAATTCGAAGAAACTTTATGATTGCGTTATCTTTTCGGTTGTTATTCAATTTTTAAATTATTTATAAATGTGTCATTATTTGTTATTCAATTGAAATGAAAATTCGTGAATTGAACATTTGAATAGTGTTGATTGTTGTGCCGGTTTATGAAACGTGCGTAGTGAGAGTGTTTTAACTCGCGTGACAGTCCGAAGGCAGGTTAGGTCTTTTCGTACAGTTTGCGCGGGTATTTTTAAAATCTACTTGCTACAATTTTTTGTCATGTTTTTAATTAAATTGAGTGAGGTGTTTAAAAACTGATGAATTCAATTAAATTCATTACAATGAGGTGTTGAGACAGTAGATAAATATTCTCGTGTTAACGGAGTGTCAAATATTTTTTTGAATCATCGAATTGAAGAGGAGCACAAATTCACAGCCATGTGGAAGGACAGCGGTCCAACTGTAACTATTTAATTATTAATGAATTACGACGTTTGATAATTATTTGAAATTATTCATTGATAAATCATCATACTGTTATCAAGTGGTTCTAATTGCCGAAATGTTAATGGGTTAAATTAGTGTTTTACGGCTTGTAATTCGGCTGAAAAATGATTAAATTTAAATATTGCCTTGAACCGTGCGAAAATTGAGGGATATTGATCAATAATAAATTCACCGATGATTGATGAGTTTTCCGGCGGGAATGGTAATAGGAATTGAGGAGGAAGTGAACGCACAAGGAGGCCGAAAAACGATTTTGAGTGACCAATCGACAATTATGCATAAACCACTCTTCACGTATTACATAATCCCATATGTACACACATATTGTATATAGATGAATCGCCGAAATGTAATATAAAACCAATTTGATTTTGATTTCGTACTGTAATACATTGGGATGGCAATTCGGTGTTCACGATGCGGAGGCCGTGACCATTGCGGTCACGCGTTTGTCCACGCAATTTGGTTTCGCGTGGTTGGTTAATGCCAAACGTGCGCGATCGATCGGCTTTCAAAATTTCACATTAGCTCACACTACCATTTAGCTGTATTTTTTGCTCTCCCCCTTGTGCGTTGGCTGTTAACACTCGATTTGACTCGTTATCGTTAAACTTTTCCCTTTAATTGCTTGTTATTCCGATTTTTTTTTGGGAATTTCGCCCGTTTTTTATTGGATGATGATTCAATGAATAAAAATAAAAACTGAGAGAGACGAAGAAAAAGGTAGAGGGATAGGAATTAAAGAATAGAGGAAATCGCCCGGTCTGTTTTAGATGGATAATTCGACATACGTGCCGAATCACTTACCACCACCGTCCCTGGTCGTGTTCTCACAGGCCGGGGGTCTCCCCGACGCTCTGAGAATGCAGCGACCCTTCAATCCACAAGTTAGTTTCTCAATGTTTTTTAGTCCCTCGTTTGAATAACACAAAAAGACAATTTCACATTGATGCCCTGCATGAAACAAACATTGCATGATTCTCTCTTTTATTTTAACGGATTAAACATGAAAAACACGAGTAATAACGAAGAATTGATTGAACATACCTGAAATTGAATTTTTTTTGCTGGTAATGACTGAGCGATTGGCTCTCCCTGTTATACTTTCAAACAGAAAAACTAATTTTCTGGTGCATTTAACTTTTAACGAAGTAAATGCCAATCGGAAATACATTTTCAAAAATCCACGCATGAATACTTAACAGAGATTTGTTCATGGTAATCAAGGAAGGAGATGGAGAACGAGGGGAAAAACAATCGAAATTATTAATTTGCATGGCTGCATGGAATTTTAATTGAATGGTTGAACAACCAGATTGATTTATTTACGTGTGATTTAATTCGAAAGGTTACGGATTCGAAGGATCTTCATGTGCCATTCAGTACAGCTGCCTCACTTGGCTACGGTCTTCATCATATGCTACATTTGCCGCATCAATTTCTTCATCCACTTGATCCGCGTTTGCCATTTGGGGCGTTCAGGCCACTCGGACCATCTGCATTTGCACCGCCAAGCAAGTGCCTGAAAGTTGAGACTAGCAGCGCAAGTGTATCGTCTGGACTTGCTAGTATCAGTTCATTATCAGGAATGTCCAATATGTTTTCCCCATCATTGCCATCCTCCGGTGGTGTTACTGGAGGACTCAATGCAACTGGGCAAGATCCAGCACCGCAGAGTCCAGCTGGTTCAGCAAGTCGCTCGCCGCTTGGTAATGCGCCTGGCTCGACAACAGCATCAAATCGTGGACAAAGTCCTGATGAGGAGGATCGCGATGCTAATGCAACACCGGGATCCGAAAACACGGAACGGTCAACGCCCGAGGAAGGACGACCATACAGACGTGAGTGGAAATTAAGGCTTTTTTTCACTTTCCCTTTCTTTTTTGGTTGAGGAAAAAAAATAGTCCCGCAACAACAAGGAGAGACACGTTTCAATTTAAAATATCATTTGAACACTCTTTTTCAAAAAGCCAAACACCTTAATTGCCGAACGATGAAGCACATTCATTTGGAGTATCATCTTTGCGGCGTTGCCGTTTCTTTCTATCCGCATTGTCCGCGGTTTTGTGACCACAATTTGCGTGTCTCGGAGAATGTTCCGCTTTTTTTCATGGAAAAATCTAATTCTCATTTAATCGTAAAACTTTAGGATTCGCGAAGAGTTTTTAATTGAACGTTTGGAAATTCTAGTAAAATTCATTAGAACACTGTACTCGTCTTGTCAATTACGCCTTCATTCAAATCTTGATTAACTGCCGAAAGAAAACAAATGAGTTAACATTCTGAATTTCACCCTAAAATCTGAAGGATTAAAATTTGGAGGACGAAGGGAAGTGAATGATGCATTTGAACTGGATTATAAGTGATACATTAGCGAGTTGGTAGGACGGATCGGTTTTGTCGACGCGATGAGCATATGTATAGAAAACAGGTGGAAAGAGGGTGGCATTGGAATAGGTAAAAGGGGAATAGTTTGGGTAGCATTTTCAAATAGGGAGGGATTGGGTAGCATAGATGTGCAGAGGGTTTGTGGTGCTTGGGTATATGGAACGATATACTCACCAATATTTCAAGCTCCGCGGTGAAACGGACGTAATATGATGTCGAAATGAAACGTGTCGAGCGAAACTAGTCGATACGTATAACGTTAACGATGAACGAGGAAAGCCTGCCAGTTGGACAGTAGTCGCGTGGGTTTTCGTATACATACGGGCGATTTTCATTTCAACAGTTTACGCAGTCCTTCCATACGTATAAAATAACGTGTGCATATGTGTTTATCTGCATTTGTGTGCCCATGGAAGCGGAGATATTTGTCAGGGAATTGATAACACGAATAAACCCCACTTTTGTCCAATCTGTTTTCCTCTCTAATTGTCTAAATCTGACAGAAAGCATCTGACAAAGAGCAAACGGTTATTATTGCTAGGGGAATATTTTTAGTAGTTTTTTTCAGGATCTTTTCTCTGGGTTTTCTACATTTTACGTTAATTTTCCATGCAGACTCTATTTTCGATTGTGAGGGGCTCATTATTTAAATAAACCTCAGATTGCATGGGCATGTCAATGTCTGTATCTAGACCATGACTTGTTGATTAACCAACTGTCATGGCTGTCAGTGAATTTCCACATGTCTCTCGTTGAATTTCGTATAATTCAAAATCGTATTTCTAGAATATTCAGTGGTTCTGTAACAGTATCAGTGTGTAGCCAAATATCCGTTTAGCTAGATCGCGGGATCATGAATGACAATTTTTTCTCAATTCAATATTTTCGAAATGAAAGAATCGACTGATTTATGCCACCTGTTTTCGGTGGTATACTGCATATTTGTTTTTTTCCGGTTCTCTTCAAAGCGGAAATTTGCGATGAGTGTTTTTCAAACAATGGAGGACATGAGTAACACAAGTTAAACGATAATTATCTGTTGAATAGCGAAAAAAAAAGAAAATTTCAACACGCTTTTAATTGCCGCCTGTAACGCTCTCTGCTCGTTATACGCCGTCGCCTTTTCACGCGCCAAAGTACAAAAGAATGTTGCTCTTCTTTTCCCTTTTTTTCTGGTCATACAAAGTGAAAGATGTATGGAAAAAAAGAGACGCAAAAGGAAACGGTGAATTTTTTTTGGTCGAGGGGATGGAAACGTACGGTTGGAGGAGGCAGAGAAAAGAGGCAATGACCAATTTGATTATCAAATAATTCTGTAGAACGTAATGGCAAATCGAGGACAGCCCTGTGCCAACGTATATGCGCCCTAAGAATACAAATGAGGCTAAGTGCTTTTCTACTGCATGACAGATACATACGCTAGTAGAGCGTTTGTTCCACCACGTTTCAGAATATACACGCGTACGTGCAGTCACCATCGCCAATTTCCCTCTCTGGTCATCTCTGACCGAGCCACCACCCACCCCTGTTTCTCCGTTTTAATCCCCCGTTTTCAACTGACGCATATAATATTGATCTCAAATTCAACGAATCAATGACGAATGCTCATTCATCGAGTCGCTTCTTGCCTTTGGATCTTTTTTTTTCGATGATACGTTGCTATTCTGTTCAGAAGTTTTCTCGGTTTCGTTCTCCGCTTTAGGAATCTGATCGTTCTCATGGGTATATTCATAGCCGCTACGTTATGCACCTGTCTCGTATGGGAGATTTTTTGGGGCGATCATCGGATCATGAAGTGAATGGTTATGTGAACAATGAATACCTTGTGGTTCTGGGATTCATGAGGTAATTCATCATGCGGAGTTTGATTGTTCAAGTTTCGCCGGGGGATGAAGTACTTTTCTGTTTTGGCGGTAAATAGATGAGATTCAAATTAACGAATCGAAGAGCTGATTGTCTTTGTTTTTGAAGGAAACTGATGGAAACTATGTAAAATTTCTCGATTTCCATAAATCTCATTTGTACATCTTCACATTTTTTCTCTGATTCAATAAATAAATCGGATTCCAATATTTCATAAACGAAGAATCATAAAATGTTAATCATTTCATTGATTATTGAAGAGAAGAATTTTCTGAATGTAATAAGCATGAATTGTTGGAAATGTTGATGGGCGTTATAAATAATAGGAGTTGAAGGTAGAGATGATGCCCTATGCTTTCGTTTAACGATGTTTTGCCTAGTATTTTCGAATATAAAAAACAATTAAGTGAAGCAAATGCATTCTTCAATTATTGTTCATTTATTTAGTATGAAGGTTTTTTCAGAAATAATTACTCTAACAAATGTTCTAACATTTAAAATAGATAACGGCCTTTTTCATTCTGCGTGTCCCGCAGAGACCAAAAACGGCCGTTATCTATTTTAAATGAAATTATCTTGGTCGAATTTAAACTAATTAGATGGCTAACACCATTTTGTTTATCCAAAATAATCCAGTAAATGCAGATATCAAGATTATTCATCCAGAAAACATCAATTCAATATTTCAACCGTAAAAAAAATAAGATTTTATTTTCGGAAATCATTTTCTCAGATCATGAAGTGGGAAACACTTGATAAATTTTTTCGATTAGTCTCTTTGAATTCAATTAAACGAAATTATTCATGTAATCTCGCCAAAAGAGATTGGTGATGTTAAACGAGATATTTCAGAGCAAAAGCGTTTTCTAAATATCAAGCCAGCGCTATTAGCAGAAGTTGATACAGAAAATAAAGCTATCGAGATGCGCAAACCGAGAGGCATCGAATGATCAAAAAATCTACTGGACCGTAACCGAGACAGAAAGGTAGCTAGGCGTATGAATGATATTTTATTATTTCTTCTCTTTTTTCCTAATGTTTCTCGCTCTGTTGGTGAAATGTAATACGAGACTCATTAAAACGATGAAACGTTAACGAGCCAGCGTTCGAATTACCGCATCACAAACGGAAATTATTGAATTACATATGTGTTCTATATTAATATTCTTTTTCGAAACTTTTTTCATTCAAATCTCATTTAAAATTTCATATAAACGGCGAAGTCTCCCGCCAGATCTATTTCAATATTTACTAGTTTAATTTTCACATATTGAAGGCAAATTTCTATTTATATACTCATCAAGTTGAGTAAAGGTGGGACTCGATTTGGTTTTCCTGCGCAAGGTTAAAAACAACTCGGCGTCGGATCTCCTCCTATCCCGTACTCTACATTCGGAGGACTTTTGAGGAGCTAGTGAGGGCGGAGCAGCGCTGGCGCGTTGTACGTACGAACATTGTCTTGAGAGGACATTAGAACCCCTTCCTCAATACCGAAACCCCGTTTTGAACTCTCCTACTCAACAAAAAGCATGAGAATATAGTTTGTACCTGGCTGTAGACTTGCGCGAATCAGCATTTGACCACTCTCCCCTCGGTTGGAAGATCGACACTCTTGTAACCCTCTTCCTCATCCTCCCTACCTCTTCTCTAGAAACATATACACGATTTTATCCAGAGCCAGTCAGTTTGAGTAAAACACCGTGGCTAGAAATAGTAAGCTCCGCCTCCTAGAAATCCTCCCCACAGACTTTCCTCATCTCTTTCCACTTGATGCTGAATGTGTATACGACTCTATTCCTCCTCTCGCGTATTCCAATGCCTGGTAATAGTACCAAGTGAGTACCTCAAATCGGGAGTCTAGGGCGTGGTAGAAAGAGGGAGGAGTTGCCCTCCTCAGCATCTCCAAGTCTCGCATCATATATATGTCTATATGACGCGAAGTGTTGGTTTTATTACATAACTGGGGTACCAGACACTCCGGCTCAATCCAACCCCGGGGCGACGATTCTCTTTTTACTCCCTCATTCTCTCTTTCTCTCTTGTTCTCGCTCTTTTAATTGGCCTCATGCCCGTAAAGAGGATACGTCACATTGTTAGGTAGACAATGTTACCCGCAAGGCTTGTTGAGACGTGTCCAATGGCGTGTGTATGGTCTCTGCCGTTTGGAGGCTAGAGCGACGTTATTTTCCAGGGGAATAACGTATACATGTGTCAACATAACGCGTGTACACCGTTTTATAGTAAACGACGGGCTACGCTTGACTCGTGACAGAAATTACTAAATGCTCTCCACGAAATGCTGGCGAGAGGAGACTGGAGGATGGAGAAATGTTGGTTGGTTCCCCACGGTGAGAATATGCTTCAGAGTTCCGGGGGCCCATTTGGAATAAGCGAGAAAGCCGGAGAGGAGAGGAGCAATTGGAAGTGCAGAAGCGAAACGTAGAAGCAGGAGAGAAACTTCTCTTTCCTCTCTCACTCCATCTCTGTCTCTCTTTATTCCTCTTTCCCCCTCATCGTTTTTGGTGCTGCGCCTCGTGCGCATATTAATCTCTTCAAACCGCACATCAGCCTACATCGCCTCGAATACTCTCGTTCGGATGGTAGGTACGCACTTGTCTCACTCTCGCACGTTTTCCCGAGAGTGAGGCAACCGGTAACCACCTACATAACGCCTGTGGCAAATTGGCAAATCTCCCCGTGGCACCAAAACCACCTCTTCCCCTCTCTTACACACTAACATTTACCTCTCGTGACCATTCTCTTCACCTATGTCCCATACGTACTCGTCTCTGGAACGAGAAACGTTTACGATTGTCAACTAGAAACGTGCCGATATTCACTGGCACTTGCAATATCAGCAATCGCCTTCTTCCACGTCTGGATTCATCACCTTTGACATTTTAAATCTCTTTGTCGTCTCTTGATGGCATATTCAGCTTCGTGAGGGAAGTTATTGTATTGACCCCCAAAATGAAAAATCGATTTTTCCGAGGATCTTCGTGTTTTGAGACGTCTAAAATATTTTTTGATGATTTTCAAGACCATGCCTGTATGTGTGTGTGTGTGGGCATGTATGTGACCAATTTTTCGTTCACGGTTTCTTCATCAATGCTGCAAGCGAAGTTTCTTAAGGGGGAAAAGGGTCTGAGGTATAAAAAAAAGGATATTGTGATTTTTTTTGCTGAGTACCTCATTCATCAATATTTTTAAAATATACTTAATATGATATATTTTGTTTATGAATAAAATATATCCGAAAGATATAAAAGCTAAAATAT